>CM068291.1:32341227-32630013 GCA_034703905.1 Chenopodium berlandieri | reverse complement strand
TTGACAATCATTTGATTCAATTAGCTTTGTTAAATGCATTAGACTTTAATTTGATTCAAAAAGCTTTGTTTGAATGTGTTTTACTTTCATTTGATTCAATAGCTTTGTTTGAATGTGTTTGACTTTCATTTGATTCATTAGCTTTTTTTGAATGCATTACACTTTAATTTGATTTAAAAGCTTTATTTGAATGTGTTTGACTTTCATTGGATTCAATTACCTTTGTTGAATGTGTTTGACTTTCATTTGATTCAAAAAGCTTTGTTTGAATGTTTTTAACTTTCCGTGGATAATTAGCTTGTGTTGAATGTGTTTGACTTTTATTTGGTTCGAAAAGCTTTGTTTGAATGTGTTTAACTTTCATTTAATTCAATTAGCTTTGTTTGAATGTGTTTAACTTTCATTTGATTCAATTAGCTTTGTTGAATGCATTTGACTTTCAATTGATTCAAAAAACTTTGTTTGAATGTGTTTGACTTTCATTTAATTCAATTAGCTTTGTTTGAATGTGTTTGACTTTCATTTGATTCAATTAGCTTTGTTTTGATGTGTTTGACTTTCATTTGATTCAATTAGCTTTGTAGAATGCATTTGACCCTCATTTGATTCAATTAGCTTTGTTGAATGTATTAGACTTCAATATAATTCAAAAAGCTTTGTTTCAATGAGTTTAACTTCCATTTAATTTAATTAGCTTTGTTTGAATGTGTTTGACTTTCATTTGATTCAATTAGCTTTGTAGAATGCATTTGACTTTCATTTGATTCAATTAGCTTTGTTGAATGCATTTGACTTTCATATGATTCAAAAAGCTTTGTTTGAATGTGTTTGACTATCATTTGATTAAATTAGCTTTGTAGAATGCATTAGACTTTAATTTGATTCAAAAAGCTTTGTTTGAATGTATTTTACTTTCATTTGATTCAATTAGCTTTTTTTGAATTTCTTTGACTTTCATCTGATTCAATTAGATTTGTTGAATGCATTATACTTTCATTGGATTCAATTAGCTTTGTTTGAATGTGTTTGACTTTCATTTGATTTAATTAGCTTTGTTAGAATGTGTTTAACTTTCATTTGATTCTATTAGCTTTGGAGAATGCATTTGACTTTCGTTTGATTCAATTAGCTTTGTTGAATGCATTTGACTTTAATTTGACTCAAAAACTTTGTTTGAATGTGTTTGATTTTCATTTGATTCAACTATGTTTGTTTTAATGTGTTTGACTTTCATATGATTCAATTAGTTTTGTAGAATGCATTTGACCCTCATTTGATTCAATTAGCTTTGTTGAATGTATTAGACTTCAATATAATTCAAAAAGCTTTGTTTGAATGTATTTGACTTTCATTTGATTCAATTAGCTTTGTTGAATGCATTTGACTTTCATATGATTCAAAAAGCTTTGTTTGAATGTGTTTGACTTTCATTTGATTCAATTAGCGTTGTAGAATGTATTAGACTTTAATTTGATTCAAAAAGCTTTGTTTGAATGTATTTTACTTTCATTTGATTCAATTAGCTTTTTTTGAATGTGTTTGACTTTCATTAGATTCATTTAGCTTTGTTGAATGCATTTGACTTTAATTTGATTCAAAAAGCTTTGTTTGAATGTGTTTAACTTTCCGTGGATAATTAGCTTTTTTTGAATATGTTTGACTTTAATTTGATTCAACAAGCTTTGTTTGAATGTGTTTGACTATCATTTGATTCAATTAGCTTTATAGAATTTGTTTGACTTTCATTTGATTAAATTAGCTTTGTTGAATGCAATAGACTTTAATTTGATTTAAAAAGCTTTGTTTTAATGTGTTTGACTTTCATTTGATTCAATTAGCTTTGTTTGAATGTGTTTGACTTTCATTTGATTCAATTAGCTTTGTTGAATGCAATAGACTTTAATTTGATTTAAAAAGCTTTGTTTTAATGTGTTTGACTTTCATTTTATTCAATTAGCTTTGTTTGAATGTGTTTGACTTTCATTTGATTCAATTAGGTTTGTTGAATGCATTAGACTTTCATTGGATTCAATTAGCTTTGTTTGTATGTGTTTCATTTTCAATTGATTCAATTAGCTTTGTAGAATGCATTTTACATTCATTTTATTCAAAAAGCTTTGTTTGAATGGGTTTGACTTTCATTGGATTTAATTAGCTCTGTTTGAATGTGTTTGAATTAAATTTGATTCATAAATCTTGTTTGAATGTGTTTGACTTTCATTTGATTCAATTAGCTTTGTTGAATGCATTAGTCTTTAATTTGAGTTAAAAAGCTTTATTTGAATGTGTTTGACTTTCATTGGATTCAATTAGCTTTGTTTGAATGTGTTTGACCTTCATTTGATTCAATTAGCTTTGTTTGAATGTGTTTGACTTTCATTTGATTCAATTAGCTTTGTTCATGTGTTAACCTTTCATTTGATTCAATTAGCTTTGTAGAATGCATTCGACTTTTGTTTGATTCAATTAGCTTTGTTGAATGCATTTGACTTTAATTTGACTCAAAAACTTGGTTTGAATGTGTTTGTCTTTCATTTGATTCAATTAGGTTTGTTTGAATGTGTTTGACTTTCATATGATTTAATTAGCTTTGTTTTAATGTGTTTGACTTTCATTTGATTCAATTAGCTCTGTAGAATGCAGTTGACAATCATTTGATTCAATTAGCTTTGTTAAATGCATAGGCTTTAATTTGATTCTAAAAGCTTTGTTTGAATGTGTTTGACTTTCATTTGATTCAATTAGCTTTGTTGAATGCATTACACTTTAATTTGATTTAAAAAGCTTTATTTTAATGTGTTTGACTTTCATTGGATTCAATTACCTTTGTTTGAATGTGTTTGACTTTCATTTGATTCAAAAAGCTTTGTTTGAATGTTTTTAACTTTCCGTGGATAATTAGCTTTGTTTGAACGTGTTTGACTTTTATTTGGTTCGAAAAGCTTTGTTTGAATGTGTTTAACTTTCATTTAATTCAATTAGCTTTGTTTGAATGTGTTTAACTTTCATTTGGTTCAATTAGCTTTGTTGAATGCATTTGACTTTCAATTGATTCAAAAAACTTTGTTTGAATGTGTTTGACTTTCATTTAATTCAATTAGCTTTGTTTGAATGTGTTTGACTTTTATTTGATTCAATTAGCTTTGTTTTGATGTGTTTGACTTTCATTTGATTCAATTAGCTTTGTAGAATTCATTTGACAATCATTTGATTCAATTAGCTTTGTTAAATGCATTAGACTTTAATTTGATTCAAAAAGCTTTGTTTGAATGTGTTTTACTTTCATTTGATTCAATTAGCTTTGTTTGAATGTGTTTGACTTTCATTTGATTCAATTAGCTTTGTTGAATGCATTACACTTTAATTTGATTTAAAAAGCTTTATTTGAATGTGTTTGACTTTCATTGGATTCAATTACCTTTGTTTGAATGTGTTTGACTTTCATTTGATTCAAAAAGCTTTGTTTGAATGTTTTTAACTTTCCGTGGATAATTAGCTTTGTTTGAATGTGTTTGACTTTTATTTGGTTCGAAAAGCTTTGTTTGAATGTGTTTAACTTTCATTTAATTCAATTAGCTTTGTTTGAATGTGTTTAACTTTCATTTGATTCAATTAGCTTTGTTGAATGCATTTGACTTTCAATTGATTCAAAAAACTTTGTTTGAATGTGTTTGACTTTCATTTAATTCAATTAGCTTTGTTTGAATGTGTTTGACTTTCATTTGATTCAATTAGCTTTGTTTTGATGTGTTTGACTTTCATTTGATTCAATTAGCTTTGTAGAATGCATTTGACCCTCATTTGATTCAATTAGCTTTGTTGAATGTATTAGACTTCAATATAATTCAAAAAGCTTTGTTTCAATGAGTTTAACTTCCATTTAATTTAATTAGCTTTGTTTGAATGTGTTTGACTTTCATTTGATTCAATTAGCTTTGTAGAATGCATTTGACTTTCATTTGATTCAATTAGCTTTGTTGAATGCATTTGACTTTCATATGATTCAAAAAGCTTTGTTTGAATGTGTTTGACTATCATTTGATTAAATTAGCTTTGTAGAATGCATTAGACTTTAATTTGATTCAAAAAGCTTTGTTTGAATGTATTTTACTTTCATTTGATTCAATTAGCTTTTTTTGAATTTCTTTGACTTTCATCTGATTCAATTAGATTTGTTGAATGCATTATACTTTCATTGGATTCAATTAGCTTTGTTTGAATGTGTTTGACTTTCATTTGATTTAATTAGCTTTGTTAGAATGTGTTTAACTTTCATTTGATTCTATTAGCTTTGGAGAATGCATTTGACTTTCGTTTGATTCAATTAGCTTTGTTGAATGCATTTGACTTTAATTTGACTCAAAACCTTTGTTTGAATGTGTTTGATTTTCATTTGATTCAACTATGTTTGTTTTAATGTGTTTGACTTTCATTTGATTCAATTAGTTTTGTAGAATGCATTTGACCCTCATTTGATTCAATTAGCTTTGTTGAATGTATTAGACTTCAATATAATTCAAAAAGCTTTGTTTGAATGTATTTGACTTTCATTTGATTCAATTAGCTTTGTTGAATGCATTTGACTTTCATATGATTCAAAAAGCTTTGTTTGAATGTGTTTGACTTTCATTTGATTCAATTAGCGTTGTAGAATGTATTAGACTTTAATTTGATTCAAAAAGCTTTGTTTGAATGTATTTTACTTTCATTTGATTCAATTAGCTTTTTTTGAATGTGTTTGACTTCCATTAGATTCATTTAGCTTTGTTGAATGCATTTGACTTTAATTTGATTCAAAAAGCTTTGTTTGAATGTGTTTAACTTTCCGTGGATAATTAGCTTTTTTTGAATATGTTTGACTTTAATTTGATTCAACAAGCTTTGTTTGAATGTGTTTGACTATCATTTGATTCAATTAGCTTTATAGAATTTGTTTGACTTTCATTTGATTAAATTAGCTTTGTTGAATGCAATAGACTTTAATTTGATTTAAAAAGCTTTGTTTTAATGTGTTTGACTTTCATTTGATTCAATTAGCTTTGTTTGAATGTGTTTGACTTTCATTTGATTCAATTAGCTTTGTTGAATGCAATAGACTTTAATTTGATTTAAAAAGCTTTGTTTTAATGTGTTTGACTTTCATTTTATTCAATTAGCTTTGTTTGAATGTGTTTGACTTTCATTTGATTCAATTAGGTTTGTTGAATGCATTAGACTTTCATTGGATTCAATTAGCTTTGTTTGTATTTGTTTCATTTTCAATTGATTCAATTAGCTTTGTAGAATGCATTTTACATTCATTTTATTCAAAAAGCTTTGTTTGAATGGGTTTGACTTTCATTGGATTTAATTAGCTCTGTTTGAATGTGTTTGAATTAAATTTGATTCATAAATCTTGTTTGAATGTGTTTGACTTTCATTTGATTCAATTAGCTTTGTTGAATGCATTAGTCTTTAATTTGAGTTAAAAAGCTTTATTTGAATGTGTTTGACTTTCATTGGATTCAATTAGCTTTGTTTGAATGTGTTTGACCTTCATTTGATTCAATTAGCTTTGTTTGAATGTGTTTGACTTTCATTTGATTCAATTAGCTTTGTTCATGTGTTAACCTTTCATTTGATTCAATTAGCTTTGTAGAATGCATTCGACTTTTGTTTGATTCAATTAGCTTTGTTGAATGCATTTGACTTTAATTTGACTCAAAAACTTGGTTTGAATGTGTTTGTCTTTCATTTGATTCAATTAGGTTTGTTTGAATGTGTTTGACTTTCATATGATTCAATTAGCTTTTTTTTAATGTGTTTGACTTTCATTTGATTCAATTAGCTCTGTAGAATGCAGTTGACAATCATTTGATTCAATTAGCTTTGTTAAATGCATTAGACTTTAATTTGATTCAAAAAGCTTTGTTTGAATGTGTTTGACTTTCATTTGATTCAATTAGCTTTGTTGAATGCATTACACTTTAATTTGATTTAAAAAGCTTTATTTTAATGTGTTTGACTTTCATTGGATTCAATTACCTTTGTTTGAATGTGTTTGACTTTCATTTGATTCAAAAAGCTTTGTTTGAATGTTTTTAACTTTCCGTGGATAATTAGCTTTGTTTGAACGTGTTTGACTTTTATTTGGTTCGAAAAGCTTTGTTTGAATGTGTTTAACTTTCATTTAATTCAATTAGCTTTGTTTGAATGTGTTTAACTTTCATTTGGTTCAATTAGCTTTGTTGAATGCATTTGACTTTCAATTGATTCAAAAAACTTTGTTTGAATGTGTTTGACTTTCATTTAATTCAATTAGCTTTGTTTGAATGTGTTTGACTTTTATTTGATTCAATTAGCTTTGTTTTGATGTGTTTGACTTTCATTTGATTCAATTAGCTTTGTAGAATTCATTTGACAATCATTTGATTCAATTAGCTTTGTTAAATGCATTAGACTTTAATTTGATTCAAAAAGCTTTGTTTGAATGTGTTTTACTTTCATTTGATTCAATTAGCTTTGTTTGAATGTGTTTGACTTTCATTGGATTCAATTACCTTTGTTTGAATGTGTTTGACTTTCATTTGATTCAAAAAGCTTTGTTTGAATTTTTTTAACTTTCCGTGGATAATTAGCTTTGTTTGAATGTGTTTGACTTTTATTTGGTTCGAAAAGCTTTGTTTGAATGTGTTTAACTTTCATTTAATTCAATTAGCTTTGTTTGAATGTGTTTAACTTTCATTTGATTCAATTAGCTTTGTTGAATGCATTTGAATTTCAATTGATTCAAAAAACTTTGTTTGAATGTGTTTGACTTTCATTTAATTCAATTAGCTTTGTTTGAATGTGTTTGACTTTCATTTGATTCAATTAGCTTTGTTTTGATGTGTTTGACTTTCATTTGATTCAATTAGCTTTGTAGAATGCATTTGACCCTCATTTGATTCAATTAGCTTTGTTGAATGTATTAGACTTCAATATAATTCAAAAAGCTTTGTTTCAATGAGTTTAACTTCCATTTAATTTAATTAGCTTTGTTTGAATGTGTTTGACTTTCATTTGATTCAATTAGCTTTGTAGAATGCATTTGACTTTCATTTGATTCAATTAGCTTTGTTGAATGCATTTGACTTTCATATGATTCAAAAAGCTTTGTTTGAATGTGTTTGACTATCATTTGATTAAATTAGCTTTGTAGAATGCATTAGACTTTAATTTGATTCAAAAAGCTTTGTTTGAATGTATTTTACTTTCATTTGATTCAATTAGCTTTTTTTGAATTTCTTTGACTTTCATCTGATTCAATTAGATTTGTTGAATGCATTATACTTTCATTGGATTCAATTAGCTTTGTTTGAATGTGTTTGACTTTCATTTGATTTAATTAGCTTTGTTAGAATGTGTTTAACTTTCATTTGATTCTATTAGCTTTGGAGAATGCATTTGACTTTCGTTTGATTCAATTAGCTTTGTTGAATGCATTTTACTTTAATTTGACTCAAAACCTTTGTTTGAATGTGTTTGATTTTCATTTGATTCAACTATGTTTGTTTTAATGTGTTTGACTTTCATTTGATTCAATTAGTTTTGTAGAATGCATTTGACCCTCATTTGATTCAATTAGCTTTGTTGAATGTATTAGACTTCAATATAATTCAAAAAGCTTTGTTTGAATGTATTTGACTTTCATTTGATTCAATTAGCTTTGTTGAATGCATTTGACTTTCATATGATTCAAAAAGCTTTGTTTGAATGTGTTTGACTTTCATTTGATTCAATTAGCGTTGTAGAATGTATTAGACTTTAATTTGATTCAAAAAGCTTTGTTTGAATGTATTTTACTTTCATTTGATTCAATTAGCTTTTTTTGAATGTCTTTGACTTTCATTAGATTCATTTAGCTTTGTTGAATGCATTTGACTTTAATTTGATTCAAAAAGCTTTGTTTGAATGTGTTTAACTTTCCGTGGATAATTAGCTTTTTTTGAATATGTTTGACTTTAATTTGATTCAACAAGCTTTGTTTGAATGTGTTTGACTATCATTTGATTCAATTAGCTTTATAGAATTTGTTTGACTTTCATTTGATTAAATTAGCTTTGTTGAATGCAATAGACTTTAATTTGATTTAAAAAGCTTTGTTTTAATGTGTTTGACTTTCATTAGATTCAATTAGCTTTGTTTGAATGTGTTTGACTTTCATTTGATTCAATTAGCTTTGTTGAATGCAATAGACTTTAATTTGATTTAAAAAGCTTTGTTTTAATGTGTTTGACTTTCATTTTATTCAATTAGCTTTGTTTGAATGTGTTTGACTTTCATTTGATTCAATTAGGTTTGTTGAATGCATTAGACTTTCATTGGATTCAATTAGCTTTGTTTGTATGTGTTTCATTTTCAATTGATTCAATTAGCTTTGTAGAATGCATTTTACATTCATTTTATTCAAAAAGCTTTGTTTGAATGGGTTTGACTTTCATTGGATTTAATTAGCTCTGTTTGAATGTGTTTGAATTAAATTTGATTCATAAATCTTGTTTGAATGTGTTTGACTTTCATTTGATTCAATTAGCTTTGTTGAATGCATTAGTCTTTAATTTGAGTTAAAAAGCTTTATTTGAATGTGTTTGACTTTCATTGGATTCAATTAGCTTTGTTTGAATGTGTTTGACCTTCATTTGATTCAATTAGCTTTGTTTGAATGTGTTTGACTTTCATTTGATTCAATTAGCTTTGTTCATGTGTTAACCTTTCATTTGATTCAATTAGCTTTGTAGAATGCATTCGACTTTTGTTTGATTCAATTAGCTTTGTTGAATGCATTTGACTTTAATTAGACTCAAAAACTTGGTTTGAATGTGTTAGTCTTTCATTTGATTCAATTAGGTTTGTTTGAATGTGTTTGACTTTCATATGATTCAATTAGCTTTGTTTTAATGTGTTTGACTTTCATTTGATTCAATTAGCTCTGTAGAATGCAGTTGACAATCATTTGATTCAATTAGCTTTGTTAAATGCATTAGACTTTAATTTGATTCAAAAAGCTTTGTTTGAATGTGTTTGACTTTCATTTGATTCAATTAGCTTTGTTGAATGCATTACACTTTAATTTGATTTAAAAAGCTTTATTTTAATGTGTTTGACTTTCATTGGATTCAATTACCTTTGTTTGAATGTGTTTGACTTTCATTTGATTCAAAAAGCTTTGTTTGAATGTTTTTAACTTTCCGTGGATAATTAGCTTTGTTTGAACGTGTTTGACTTTTATTTGGTTCGAAAAGCTTTGTTTGAATGTGTTTAACTTTCATTTAATTCAATTAGCTTTGTTTGAATGTGTTTAACTTTCATTTGGTTCAATTAGCTTTGTTGAATGCATTTGACTTTCAATTGATTCAAAAAACTTTGTTTGAATGTGTTTGACTTTCATTTAATTCAATTAGCTTTGTTTGAATGTGTTTGACTTTTATTTGATTCAATTAGCTTTGTTTTGATGTGTTTGACTTTCATTTGATTCAATTAGCTTTGTAGAATTCATTTGACAATCATTTGATTCAATTAGCTTTGTTAAATGCATTAGACTTTAATTTGATTCAAAAAGCTTTGTTTGAATGTGTTTTACTTTCATTTGATTCAATTAGCTTTGTTTGATTGTGTTTGACTTTCATTTGATTCAATTAGCTTTGTTGAATGCATTTGACTTTAATTTGACTCAAAAACTTTGTTTGAATGTGTTTGATTTTCATTTGATTCAACTATGTTTGTTTTAATGTGTTTGACTTTCATTTGATTCAATTAGTTTTGTAGAATGCATTTGACCCTCATTTGATTCAATTAGCTTTGTTGAATGTATTAGACTTCAATATAATTCAAAAAGCTTTGTTTGAATGTATTTGACTTTCATTTGATTCAATTAGCTTTGTTGAATGCATTTGACTTTCATATGATTCAAAAAGCTTTGTTTGAATGTGATTGACTTTCATTTGATTCAATTAGCGTTGTAGAATGTATTAGACTTTAATTTGATTCAAAAAGCTTTGTTTGAATGTATTTTACTTTCATTTGATTCAATTAGCTTTTTTTTAATGTGTTTGACTTTCATTAGATTCATTTAGCTTTGTTGAATGCATTTGACTTTAATTTGATTCAAAAAGCTTTGTTTGAATGTGTTTAACTTTCCGTGGATAATTAGCTTTTTTTGAATATGTTTGACTTTAATTTGATTCAACAAGCTTTGTTTGAATGTGTTTGACTATCATTTGATTCAATTAGCTTTATAGAATTTGTTTGACTTTCATTTGATTAAATTAGCTTTGTTGAATGCAATAGACTTTAATTTGATTTAAAAAGCTTTGTTTTAATGTGTTTGACTTTCATTTGATTCAATTAGCTTTGTTTGAATGTGTTTGACTTTCATTTGATTCAATTAGCTTTGTTGAATGCAATAGACTTTAATTTGATTTAAAAAGCTTTGTTTTAATGTGTTTGACTTTCATTTTATTCAATTAGCTTTGTTTGAATGTGTTTGACTTTCATTTGATTCAATTAGGTTTGTTGAATGCATTAGACTTTCATTGGATTCAATTAGCTTTGTTTGTATGTGTTTCATTTTCAATTGATTCAATTAGCTTTGTAGAATGCATTTTACATTCATTTTATTCAAAAAGCTTTGTTTGAATGGGTTTGACTTTCATTGGATTTAATTAGCTCTGTTTGAATGTGTTTGAATTAAATTTGATTCATAAATCTTGTTTGAATGTGTTTGACTTTCATTTGATTCAATTAGCTTTGTTGAATGCATTAGTCTTTAATTTGAGTTAAAAAGCTTTATTTGAATGTGTTTGACTTTCATTGGATTCAATTAGCTTTGTTTGAATGTGTTTGACCTTCATTTGATTCAATTAGCTTTGTTTGAATGTGTTTGACTTTCATTTGATTCAATTAGCTTTGTTCATGTGTTAACCTTTCATTTGATTCAATTAGCTTTGTAGAATGCATTCGACTTTTGTTTGATTCAATTAGCTTTGTTGAATGCATTTGACTTTAATTTGACTCAAAAACTTGGTTTGAATGTGTTAGTCTTTCATTTGATTCAATTAGGTTTGTTTGAATGTGTTTGACTTTCATATGATTCAATTAGCTTTGTTTTAATGTGTTTGACTTTCATTTGATTCAATTAGCTCTGTAGAATGCAGTTGACAATCATTTGATTCAATTAGCTTTGTTAAATGCATTAGACTTTAATTTGATTCAAAAAGCTTTGTTTGAATGTGTTTGACTTTCATTTGATTCAATTAGCTTTGTTGAATGCATTACACTTTAATTTGATTTAAAAAGCTTTATTTTAATGTGTTTGACTTTCATTGGATTCAATTACCTTTGTTTGAATGTGTTTGACTTTCATTTGATTCAAAAAGCTTTGTTTGAATGTTTTTAACTTTCCGTGGATAATTAGCTTTGTTTGAACGTGTTTGACTTTTATTTGGTTCGAAAAGCTTTGTTTGAATGTGTTTAACTTTCATTTAATTCAATTAGCTTTGTTTGAATGTGTTTAACTTTCATTTGGTTCAATTAGCTTTGTTGAATGCATTTGACTTTCAATTGATTCAAAAAACTTTGTTTGAATGTGTTTGACTTTCATTTAATTCAATTAGCTTTGTTTGAATGTGTTTGACTTTTATTTGATTCAATTAGCTTTGTTTTGATGTGTTTGACTTTCATTTGATTCAATTAGCTTTGTAGAATTCATTTGACAATCATTTGATTCAATTAGCTTTGTTAAATGCATTAGACTTTAATTTGATTCAAAAAGCTTTGTTTGAATGTGTTTAACTTTCATTTGATTCAATTAGCTTTGTTTGAATGTGTTTCACTTTCATTTGATTCAATTAGCTTTGTTGAATGCATTACACTTTAATTTGATTTAAAAAGCTTTATTTGAATGTGTTTGACTTTCATTGGATTCAATTACCTTTGTTTGAATGTGTTTGACTTTCATTTGATTCAAAAAGCTTTGTTTGAATGTTTTTAACTTTCCGTGGATAATTAGCTTTGTTTGAATGTGTTTGACATTTATTTGGTTCGAAAAGCTTTGTTTGAATGTGTTTAACTTTCATTTAATTCAATTAGCTTTGTTTGAATGTGTTTAACTTTCATTTGATTCAATTAGCTTTGTTGAATGCATTTGACTTTCAATTGATTCAAAAAACTTTGTTTGAATGTGTTTGACTTTCATTTAATTCAATTAGCTTTGTTTGAATGTGTTTGACTTTCATTTGATTCAATTAGCTTTGTTTTGATGTGTTTGACTTTCATTTGATTCAATTAGCTTTGTAGAATGCATTTGACCCTCATTTGATTCAATTAGCTTTGTTGAATGTATTAGACTTCAATATAATTCAAAAAGCTTTGTTTCAATGAGTTTAACTTCCATTTAATTTAATTAGCTTTGTTTGAATGTGTTTGACTTTCATTTGATTCAATTAGCTTTGTAGAATGCATTTGACTTTCATTTGATTCAATTAGCTTTGTTGAATGCATTTGACTTTCATATGATTCAAAAAGCTTTGTTTGAATGTGTTTGACTATCATTTGATTAAATTAGCTTTGTAGAATGCATTAGACTTTAATTTGATTCAAAAAGCTTTGTTTGAATGTATTTTACTTTCATTTGATTCAATTAGCTTTTTTTGAATTTGTTTGACTTTCATCTGATTCAATTAGCTTTGTTGAATGCATTATACTTTCATTGGATTCAATTAGCTTTGTTTGAATGTGTTTGACTTTCATTTGATTTAATTAGCTTTGTTAGAATGTGTTTAACTTTCATTTGATTCTATTAGCTTTGGAGAATGCATTTGACTTTCGTTTGATTCAATTAGCTTTGTTGAATGCATTTGACTTTAATTTGACTCAAAAACTTTGTTTGAATGTGTTTGATTTTCATTTGATTCAACTATGTTTGTTTTAATGTGTTTGACTTTCATTTGATTCAATTAGTTTTGTAGAATGCATTTGACCCTCATTTGATTCAATTAGCTTTGTTGAATGTATTAGACTTCAATATAATTCAAAAAGCTTTGTTTGAATGTATTTGACTTTCATTTGATTCAATTAGCTTTGTTGAATGCATTTGACTTTCATATGATTCAAAAAGCTTTGTTTGAATGTGTTTGACTTTCATTTGATTCAATTAGCGTTGTAGAATGTATTAGACTTTAATTTGATTCAAAAAGCTTTGTTTGAATGTATTTTACTTTCATTTGATTCAATTAGCTTTTTTTTAATGTGTTTGACTTTCATTAGATTCATTTAGCTTTGTTGAATGCATTTGACTTTAATTTGATTCAAAAAGCTTTGTTTGAATGTGTTTAACTTTCCGTGGATAATTAGCTTTTTTTTAATATGTTTGACTTTAATTTGATTCAACAAGCTTTGTTTGAATGTGTTTGACTATCATTTGATTCAATTAGCTTTATAGAATTTGTTTGACTTTCATTTGATTAAATTAGCTTTGTTGAATGCAATAGACTTTAATTTGATTTAAAAAGCTTTGTTTTAATGTGTTTGACTTTCATTTGATTCAATTAGCTTTGTTTGAATGTGTTTGACTTTCATTTGATTCAATTAGCTTTGTTGAATGCAATAGACTTTAATTTGATTTAAAAAGCTTTGTTTTAATGTGTTTGACTTTCATTTTATTCAATTAGCTTTGTTTGAATGTGTTTGACTTTCATTTGATTCAATTAGGTTTGTTGAATGCATTAGACTTTCATTGGATTCAATTAGCTTTGTTTGTATGTGTTTCATTTTCAATTGATTCAATTAGCTTTGTAGAATGCATTTTACATTCATTTTATTCAAAAAGCTTTGTTTGAATGGGTTTGACTTTCATTGGATTTAATTAGCTCTGTTTGAATGTGTTTGAATTAAATTTGATTCATAAATCTTGTTTGAATGTGTTTGACTTTCATTTGATTCAATTAGCTTTGTTGAATGCATTAGTCTTTAATTTGAGTTAAAAAGCTTTATTTGAATGTGTTTGACTTTCATTGGATTCAATTAGCTTTGTTTGAATGTGTTTGACCTTCATTTGATTCAATTAGCTTTGTTTGAATGTGTTTGACTTTCATTTGATTCAATTAGCTTTGTTCATGTGTTAACCTTTCATTTGATTCAATTAGCTTTGTAGAATGCATTCGACTTTTGTTTGATTCAATTAGCTTTGTTGAATGCATTTGACTTTAATTTGACTCAAAAACTTGGTTTGAATGTGTTTGTCTTTCATTTGATTCAATTAGGTTTGTTTGAATGTGTTTGACTTTCATATGATTCAATTAGCTTTTTTTTAATGTGTTTGACTTTCATTTGATTCAATTAGCTCTGTAGAATGCAGTTGACAATCATTTGATTCAATTAGCTTTGTTAAATGCATTAGACTTTAATTTGATTCAAAAAGCTTTGTTTGAATGTGTTTGACTTTCATTTGATTCAATTAGCTTTGTTGAATGCATTACACTTTAATTTGATTTAAAAAGCTTTATTTTAATGTGTTTGACTTTCATTGGATTCAATTACCTTTGTTTGAATGTGTTTGACTTTCATTTGATTCAAAAAGCTTTGTTTGAATGTTTTTAACTTTCCGTGGATAATTAGCTTTGTTTGAACGTGTTTGACTTTTATTTGGTTCGAAAAGCTTTGTTTGAATGTGTTTAACTTTCATTTAATTCAATTAGCTTTGTTTGAATGTGTTTAACTTTCATTTGGTTCAATTAGCTTTGTTGAATGCATTTGACTTTCAATTGATTCAAAAAACTTTGTTTGAATGTGTTTGACTTTCATTTAATTCAATTAGCTTTGTTTGAATGTGTTTGACTTTTATTTGATTCAATTAGCTTTGTTTTGATGTGTTTGACTTTCATTTGATTCAATTAGCTTTGTAGAGTTCATTTGACAATCATTTGATTCAATTAGCTTTGTTAAATGCATTAGACTTTAATTTGATTCAAAAAGCTTTGTTTGAATGTGTTTTACTTTCATTTGATTCAATTAGCTTTGTTGAATGCATTACACTTTAATTTGATTTAAAAAGCTTTATTTGAATGTGTTTGACTTTCATTGGATTCAATTACCTTTGTTTGAATGTGTTTGACTTTCATTTGATTCAAAAAGCTTTGTTTGAATGTTTTTAACTTTCCGTGGACAATTAGCTTTGTTTGAATGTGTTTGACTTTTATTTGGTTCGAAAAGCTTTGTTTGAATGTGTTTAACTTTCATTTAATTCAATTAGCTTTGTTTGAATGTGTTTAACTTTCATTTGATTCAATTAGCTTTGTTGAATACATTTGACTTTCAATTGATTCAAAAAACTTTGTTTGAATGTGTTTGACTTTCATTTAATTCAATTAGCTTTGTTTGAATGTGTTTGACTTTCATTTGATTCAATTAGCTTTGTTTTGATGTGTTTGACTTTCATTTGATTCAATTAGCTTTGTAGAATGCATTTGACCCTCATTTGATTCAATTAGCTTTGTTGAATGTATTAGACTTCAATATAATTCAAAAAGCTTTGTTTCAATGAGTTTAACTTCCATTTAATTTAATTAGCTTTGTTTGAATGTGTTTGACTTTCATTTGATTCAATTAGCTTTGTAGAATGCATTTGACTTTCATTTGATTCAATTAGCTTTGTTGAATGCATTTGACTTTCATATGATTCAAAAAGCTTTGTTTGAATGTGTTTGACTATCATTTGATTAAATTAGCTTTGTAGAATGCATTAGACTTTAATTTGATTCAAAAAGCTTTGTTTGAATGTATTTTACTTTCATTTGATTCAATTAGCTTTTTTTGAATTTGTTTGACTTTCATCTGATTCAATTAGATTTGTTGAATGCATTATACTTTCATTGGATTCAATTAGCTTTGTTTGAATGTGTTTGACTTTCATTTGATTTAATTAGCTTTGTTAGAATGTGTTTAACTTTCATTTGATTCTATTAGCTTTGGAGAATGCATTTGACTTTCGTTTGATTCAATTAGCTTTGTTGAATGCATTTGACTTTAATTTGACTCAAAACCTATGTTTGAATGTGTTTGATTTTCATTTGATTCAACTATGTTTGTTTTAATGTGTTTGACTTTCATTTGATTCAATTAGTTTTGTAGAATGCATTTGACCCTCATTTGATTCAATTAGCTTTGTTGAATGTATTAGACTTCAATATAATTCAAAAAGCTTTGTTTGAATGTATTTGACTTTCATTTGATTCAATTAGCTTTGTTGAATGCATTTGACTTTCATATGATTCAAAAAGCTTTGTTTGAATGTGTTTGACTTTCATTTGATTCAATTAGCGTTGTAGAATGTATTAGACTTTAATTTGATTCAAAAAGCTTTGTTTGAATGTATTTTACTTTCATTTGATTCAATTAGCTTTTTTTGAATGTGTTTGACTTTCATTAGATTCATTTAGCTTTGTTGAATGCATTTGACTTTAATTTGATTCAAAAAGCTTTGTTTGAATGTGTTTAACTTTCCGTGGATAATTAGCTTTTTTTGAATATGTTTGACTTTAATTTGATTCAACAAGCTTTGTTTGAATGTGTTTGACTATCATTTGATTCAATTAGAATTATAGAATTTGTTTGACTTTCATTTGATTAAATTAGCTTTGTTGAATGCAATAGACTTTAATTTGATTTAAAAAGCTTTGTTTTATTGTGTTTGACTTTCATTTGATTCAATTAGCTTTGTTTGAATGTGTTTGACTTTCATTTGATTCAATTAGCTTTGTTGAATGCAATAGACTTTAATTTGATTTAAAAAGCTTTGTTTTAATGTGTTTGACTTTCATTTTATTCAATTAGCTTTGTTTGAATGTGTTTGACTTTCATTTGATTCAATTAGGTTTGTTGAATGCATTAGACTTTCATTGGATTCAATTAGCTTTGTTTGTATGTGTTTCATTTTCAATTGATTCAATTAGCTTTGTAGAATGCATTTTACATTCATTTTATTCAAAAAGCTTTGTTTGAATGGGTTTGACTTTCATTGGATTTAATTAGCTCTGTTTGAATGTGTTTGAATTAAATTTGATTCATAAATCTTGTTTGAATGTGTTTGACTTTCATTTGATTCAATTAGCTTTGTTGAATGCATTAGTCTTTAATTTGAGTTAAAAAGCTTTATTTGAATGTGTTTGACTTTCATTGGATTCAATTAGCTTTGTTTGAATGTGTTTGACCTTCATTTGATTCAATTAGCTTTGTTTGAATGTGTTTGACTTTCATTTGATTCAATTAGCTTTGTTCATGTGTTAACCTTTCATTTGATTCAATTAGCTTTGTAGAATGCATTCGACTTTTGTTTGATTCAATTAGCTTTGTTGAATGCATTTGACTTTAATTTGACTCAAAAACTTGGTTTGAATGTGTTAGTCTTTCATTTGATTCAATTAGGTTTGTTTGAATGTGTTTGACTTTCATATGATTCAATTAGCTTTGTTTTAATGTGTTTGACTTTCATTTGATTCAATTAGCTCTGTAGAATGCAGTTGACAATCATTTGATTCAATTAGCTTTGTTAAATGCATTAGACTTTAATTTGATTCAAAAAGCTTTGTTTGAATGTGTTTGACTTTCATTTGATTCAATTAGCTTTGTTGAATGCATTACACTTTAATTTGATTTAAAAAGCTTTATTTTAATGTGTTTGACTTTCATTGGATTCAATTACCTTTGTTTGAATGTGTTTGACTTTCATTTGATTCAAAAAGCTTTGTTTGAATGTTTTTAACTTTCCGTGGATAATTAGCTTTGTTTGAACGTGTTTGACTTTTATTTGGTTCGAAAAGCTTTGTTTGAATGTGTTTAACTTTCATTTAATTCAATTAGCTTTGTTTGAATGTGTTTAACTTTCATTTGGTTCAATTAGCTTTGTTGAATGCATTTGACTTTCAATTGATTCAAAAAACTTTGTTTGAATGTGTTTGACTTTCATTTAATTCAATTAGCTTTGTTTGAATGTGTTTGACTTTTATTTGATTCAATTAGCTTTGTTTTGATGTGTTTGACTTTCATTTGATTCAATTAGCTTTGTAGAATTCATTTGACAATCATTTGATTCAATTAGCTTTGTTAAATGCATTAGACTTTAATTTGATTCAAAAAGCTTTGTTTGAATGTGTTTTACTTTCATTTGATTCAATTAGCTTTGTTTGAATGTGTTTGACTTTCATTTGATTCAATTAGCTTTGTTGAATGCATTACACTTTAATTTGATTTAAAAAGCTTTATTTGAATGTGTTTGACTTTCATTGGATTCAATTACCTTTGTTTGAATGTGTTTGACTTTCATTTGATTCAAAAAGCTTTGTTTGAATGTGTTTAACTTTCCGTGGATAATTAGCTTTGTTTGAATGTGTTTGACTTTTATTTGGTTCGAAAAGCTTTGTTTGAATGTGTTTAACTTTCATTTAATTCAATTAGCTTTGTTTGAATGTGTTTAACTTTCATTTGATTCAATTAGCTTTGTTGAATGCATTTGACTTTCAATTGATTCAAAAAACTTTGTTTGAATGTGTTTGACTTTCATTTAATTCAATTAGCTTTGTTTGAATGTGTTTGACTTTCATTTAATTCAATTAGCTTTGTTTTGATGTGTTTGACTTTCATTTGATTCAATTAGCTTTGTAGAATGCATTTGACCCTCATTTGATTCAATTAGCTTTGTTGAATGTATTAGACTTCAATATAATTCAAAAAGCTTTGTTTCAATGAGTTTAACTTCCATTTAATTTAATTAGCTTTGTTTGAATGTGTTTGACTTTCATTTGATTCAATTAGCTTTGTAGAATGCATTTGACTTTCATTTGATTCAATTAGCTTTGTTGAATGCATTTGACTTTCATATGATTCAAAAAGCTTTGTTTGAATGTGTTTGACTATCATTTGATTAAATTAGCTTTGTAGAATGCATTAGACTTGAATTTGATTCAAAAAGCTTTGTTTGAATGTATTTTACTTTCATTTGATTCAATTAGCTTTTTTTGAATTTGTTTGACTTTCATCTGATTCAATTAGCTTTGTTGAATGCATTATACTTTCATTGGATTCAATTAGCTTTGTTTGAATGTATTTGACTTTCATTTGATTTAATTAGCTTTGTTAGAATGTGTTTAACTTTCATTTGATTCTATTAGCTTTGGAGAATGCATTTGACTTTCGTTTGATTCAATTAGCTTTGTTGAATGCATTTGACTTTAATTTGACTCAAAAACTTTGTTTGAATGTGTTTGATTTTCATTTGATTCAACTATGTTTGTTTTAATGTGTTTGACTTTCATTTGATTCAATTAGTTTTGTAGAATGCATTTGACCCTCTTTGATTCAATTAGCTTTGTTGAATGTATTAGACTTCAATATAATTCAAAAAGCTTTGTTTGAATGTATTTGACTTTCATTTGATTCAATTAGATTTGTTGAATGCATTTTACTTTCATATGATTCAAAAAGCTTTGTTTGAATGTGTTTGACATTTCATTTGATTCAATTAGCGTTGTAGAATGCATTAGACTTTAATTTGATTCAAAAAGCTTTGTTTGAATGTATTTTACTTTCATTTGATTCAATTAGCTTTTTTTGAATGTGTTTGACTTTCATTAGATTCATTTAGCTTTGTTGAATGCATTTGACTTTAATTTGATTCAAAAAGCTTTGTTTGAATGTATTTTACTTTCATTTGATTCAATTAGCTTTTTTTGAATGTGTTTGACTTTCATTAGATTCATTTAGCTTTGTTGAATGCATTTGACTTTAATTTGATTCAAAAAGCTTTGTTTGAATGTGTTTAACTTTCCGTGGATAATTAGCTTTGTTTGAATATGTTTGACTTTAATTTGATTCAACAAGCTTTGTTTGAATGTGTTTGACTATCATTTGATTCAATTAGCGTTATAGAATTTGTTTGACTTTCATTTGATTAAATTAGCTTTGTTGAATGCAATAGACTTTAATTTGATTTAAAAAGCTTTGTTTTAATGTGTTTGACTTTCATTTGATTCAATTAGCTTTGTTTGAATGTGTTTGACTTTCATTTGATTCAATTAGCTTTGTTGAATGCATTAGACTTTAATTTGAGTTAAAAAGATTTATTTGAATGTGTTTGACTTTCATTGGATTCGATTAGCTTTGTTTGAATGTGTTTGACCTTCATTTGATTCAATTAGCTTTGTTTGAATGTGTTTGACTTTCATTTGATTCAATTAGCTTTGTTCATGTGTTAACCTTTCATTTGATTCAATTAGCTTTGTAGAATGCATTCGACTTTTGTTTGATTCAATTAGCTTTGTTGAATGCATTTGACTTTAATTTGACTCAAAAACTTGGTTTGAATGTGTTTGTCTTTCATTTGATTCAATTAGGTTTGTTTGAATGTGTTTGACTTTCATATGATTCAATTAGCTTTGTTTTAATGTGTTTGACTTTCATTTGATTCAATTAGCTCTGTAGAATGCAGTTGACAATCATTTGATTCAATTAGCTTTGTTAAATGCATTAGACTTTAATTTGATTCAAAAAGCTTTGTTTGAATGTGTTTGACTTTCATTTGATTCAATTAGCTTTGTTGAATGCATTACACTTTAATTTGATTTAAAAAGCTTTATTTTAATGTGTTTGACTTTCATTGGATTCAATTACCTTTGTTTGAATGTGTTTGACTTTCATTTGATTCAAAAAGATTTGTTTGAATGTTTTTAACTTTCCGTGGATAATTAGCTTTGTTTGAACGTGTTTGACTTTTATTTGGTTCGAAAAGCTTTGTTTGAATGTGTTTAACTTTCATTTAATTCAATTAGCTTTGTTTGAATGTGTTTAACTTTCATTTGATTCAATTAGCTTTGTTGAATGCATTTGACTTTCAATTGATTCAAAAAACTTTGTTTGAATGTGTTTGACTTTCATTTAATTCAATTAGCTTTGTTTGAATGTGTTTGACTTTCATTTAATTCAATTAGCTTTGTTTTGATGTGTTTGACTTTCATTTGATTCAATTAGCTTTGTAGAATGCATTTGACCCTCATTTGATTCAATTAGCTTTGTTGAATGTATTAGACTTCAATATAATTCAAAAAGCTTTGTTTCAATGAGTTTAACTTCCATTTAATTTAATTAGCTTTGTTTGAATGTGTTTGACTTTCATTTGATTCAATTAGCTTTGTAGAATGCATTTGACTTTCATTTGATTCAATTAGCTTTGTTGAATGCATTTGACTTTCATATGATTCAAAAAGCTTTGTTTGAATGTGTTTGACTATCATTTGATTAAATTAGCTTTGTAGAATGCATTAGACTTTAATTTGATTCAAAAAGCTTTGTTTGAATGTATTTTACTTTCATTTGATTCAATTAGCTTTTTTTGAATTTGTTTGACTTTCATCTGATTCAATTAGCTTTGTTGAATGCATTATACTTTCATTGGATTCAATTAGCTTTGTTTGAATGTGTTTGACTTTCATTTGATTTAATTAGCTTTGTTAGAATGTGTTTAACTTTCATTTGATTCTATTAGCTTTGGAGAATGCATTTGACTTTCGTTTGATTCAATTAGCTTTGTTGAATGCATGATCGGCCCTCTAGGTGTCGTTAATTCCTAAAGGTCGAACCAAGAATAAAAACCCACGTCCTAAACTAACCAAAGGTAGTATAGTGGAAGAGGGGTCGAATCCACAGGGAAGGTCAAAGGTCTAAAGCCTAGGTCACTTATAAATCAATTGGAAAGGGGGAATAAATATTTGATGGATTTATCTACTACTATGGAAGCAAAAGATTAAGAACTAAATTAACAAGTAATAAGCAAACAATAAGACTTCGAAAATCAAGGAATGACAAACACTAGGGGATAGGGGGAAAATCCTAACTAACAATGATTTCAACAATTAGAGGCAACAAGAATGGTTCAATCGATCAACCAAACAATGGGGCCTATGGTCCAACATCTAGGATCCCCTCTCGGGCTCACCTAAACACCGCCTACCCAACCCCGCCGCGGTGGTCGTGGTCATCCCTAACCTAGTCATCATCACATACAAGCTCACTCTCGCGCAACTAGCATGCAATACAAGATAGGGACTTAGAGGTGATCAATCTCCAACTCCTAACAATTAAAACCTAGGTAGGAATCAATTGCAAAACTTCTCAATCAAAACAATCTTGCACCATACATCATTCATTTCATCATTAGTTCATCATTTCCCCCTCCCCTAGCTAGAAACCTAGCCTAGAGAAGGGAGAGTCATACCAAAGCACACAAGAACATCAACAAAAGCAAAAACTAAGCTTAATGAGAGAAACATGGCTGAAACCAGAAAATAGGATGATTAAACTTTACTAAAGATGTTAATATAAAAGGGGATAAATTAAGTCTACTTCTAATCTACTCTAAATAGCATGAAAACTAAGCAAACAAGGATAATATTATACTAGTAGCAAGAAAATAAAGGAACAAAATCAGAAATTGCAAGTTTAAACAAGGAAATAACTAAGATGATTTAAACTATTCTATTGACTTAAAATAACAACTAAAAATGAGCTAAAACTAATGAAAATAGATAAACAAAGCAATAAATAAAGAGTAAGGATAGAAATAATACCAAAAGCTTTAATCTTGGATTGATAATGAAAGATAGTAACAAAAGTAGTGTTTTAGATCTAAAAATGAGGAACTAAACCCTAACTAAAGCAAAAATAAATAAGCTTCAATCTGATTTCTAAAATTATCTCTCTACCTCCTCCTTTAATTACAAGGGAGAGGAGTATTTATACCCTCTTCTAAAACCTAACCCAAATCAAGGCCCAAAATTTTAGGGAATAAGTGCAGAGAATTAATATAGCCGTCGCCCAGCACGTGCAGCAGAGTTCAAATCAGTCTGGGGAGCACGGAGCGGCCGCTCTATGGCTAGAGCGCCCGCTCCAAATTCTCGAAATATAGCTCTGAATATTCCTGTAAGCTGGAGCGCCCGCTTCGATCTTAGAGCTCCCGCTCTGAAGTCTCGCAGAAAATGCTCTGAATTTGCAGGGAGCTAGAGCGCCCGCTCTACATTTGGAGCGCCCGCTCTGAGAGTTGGGAACTTAGGCTTCTGCAGCAAGGAATGCAGAGCGCCCGCTCTATCTTTGGAGCGCCCCCTCTGAAGTCTTCTTTACTTCATATTTTGGCCTCTATTGCTCCAATCTCTTTGAATCCAAAGCATGCCTAATCCTTGCTTCCAATCCTTGCCTTCTTAGCCATAGGAGGACCTGAGAGATGGAAAACAAAATTCATAGGAAAGGTTCTAATAGGAGCAAATTGAAATAGGCTAAAGGGGAGGGAATAAAACCTTAGGAAAAAGAGCCAAAAATGACTCAAAACCACTCCAAGTAACAAATAAACTCAATAATAACAAAACTAAGCTAAAATAGAGGGAAAAGGGCAAACAAAGGGTTCAATTGGGGAAGAAATGAAGTAGAAAAGTGAGCCAAATGGCCACTGATCAATGCATTTGACTTTAATTTGACTCAAAAACTTTGTTTGAATGTGTTTGATTTTCATTTGATTCAACTATGTTTGTTTTAATGTGTTTGACTTTCATTTGATTCAATTAGTTTTGTAGAATGCATTTGATGTGGATTTAAACCCCTTAACTTAATAAAGAATCTAAAATCACACAAGTAATACAAGCCCTTCGAATTTCCTAAGAAAATCGAACAACTTAAGAATAACGAACCGGATATGACTTTGAAAACGACCACTCCTGGAACGAATTCAACGCCTCTCAAATTACCTAGACCACTCCTGGAACTAAGTACTTTGATGAACAAAACTTAGACTACTCCTAGAACTAAGAATTGAACGTTCTAATTATCAAAACAACTCCTTGAATTGAAAACTAGCAAAACGTTTAAGCAAAAAGCTAAACAATGAATTTTTATTCAACTGAATTTTTGTGTATTTTTCATCTATCTACAAAGCCACGAAAATCCCCTATTTATAGACTAAAAACTAACTAATTCTAAGTCTAATAGAACTAGGACAAGTCCCTAGCCTTTAGCTCCAAGTAAGCTAAATAGAATAGGAAAACTAGTTCTACTTAGATTAGGAAACTAGTAGTAAGACTAGTTTAACTTAGTCTATAATTCCTAAAACAAATCCTAATCAACTAAGGAAACTTATTAAGCTAAAATAACAGAAATTAAAAAGAATCCTAAGTGCTTAAACCAAGAAAAACCCTTTCAAGTGAAAGGTAAAAACTTGCAAGCAAAAACTCTAGAAAAAAACTAAGTAAAGAAAATCTTTCTTTTCGTACTGCCGCCGGATAAACACCTCACGCGCCTCCACTAGCCTAACGCGCCGGCCCATGTTGTATATGGGTTCAAGGTGGGTCCTGGTAGATGGCGCGTGGCCCCAATCTCGGCGCGTGGCCGCCTTCATCCTTACCGGAAGTGAACTGCGCAAATCCTTCTTCTTTGCAATTCGTGCTTCCTTATTTCTCTATTGAATTAGTGAACCCTTCCTTGCTTATTCCCTTGTTTGGGCAGCTTGATGCGAATCAAGAAGCTAATTCTTTTGAAGGATCTAATGTACTTTTAGATGGTCTAAACAACTCCATTATAGGTTGCCCAAACAAGGAAATAATCAAGAAAAGGTTCAATAGCTTAAATTGGAAAGAAAGAACCATGATTTCCAAGAACGAAGAAGTTGCGCAGTTCACTTCCGGCGACGATACAGGCGGCCACGCGCCGAGATGGGTCCCACGCTCCTGTCCACCGGCACCGGACTGAGCCAAGCCACAAGGTGGTGTGGCGCGTGTCACAAGTGGTGGCGCGTGAAGTGGTGTTTAGGCGGCGATATGAAAAGAATGATTTCTTTTCCTTAGTTTTATTTTGTGAGTCTTTACTTAGGTTTTTGCTTACAAGTTTTTACCTTTCACTTGAAAGGGTTTTTCTTGTTTTAAGCATTTAGGATTTCTAATTGCATTAGGAATTGTTTTAGTCTAGTAGGCGTCAAAAAGGATTTCTAATTACATTAGGAATTGTTTTTAGTCAAAAAGGATTTCTAATTACATTAGGAATTGTTTTTAGTCTAAGCTTGGAGTGCAAGCTTGAGTTAGGATAAAATAGGCAAGTTTTATCTTAAGATTAGTTAGAGTAAGTAGGATAATGATTTCCGTGGGATTGGTTAGGAAATCAGAATTCTAATAGGATTAGGATAGTTAATTGAGTCTATAAATATAGGTTTGTAATCTTGAATAATATACAAGTTTAATCATACATTCATAATAATAATTCTTTTGTTTAAGTTGGATTACTTAAATTCTTGATTGGTGGATTCCAATTTGCTGTTTTGTTTGTTTTAGTTAAAACAATCATATAGGTTGATTAATTAGGTGGATTCTTGATTAATTAATCTAAGTTTCTTACTTAATTCTTGGTGAATTTTCTGTATAGAATTAGGTTAGATTCATATCTTTGTGAGGCTTAGTTTTCGGACTAAAAATCACATCATCTTGGTATCAGAGCACAGGTTCGGAAGAATTTAAACTGGTAACGTTTGGCTTGGAATTTTTGAGTGATTCTTTTTGCATTAGACTGGAAAAACGTCTAGCTATCTTCACCTAAAATTTCGTAACATTTGGTTGAGTAACGAACTCTGCACAGCCTTAAACTTTTGGTGTTGTTTCACTGGAATACGGGTTGGGAGTCCGGTTGTTGTTTGCTTCAAGATTCCTTCAAGATTTTATCTTTTAATCAAGATTTTCGCATAGACTAACTTGGTTTGTGTAGGAATCATGAGTGACGAAGAGGTTCCACAAGTTCCAAGGGGTTTAACCTTAGAACAAGCACAAAATCTTAGAAGAGATAGGCAAGTCACCGAGTTGGCAGCAAGGTTGGAGAAGGTATTGAAGAGACTTGATACTCGTGATGGATCTTCTTCAAAGAAGGGTGATTCTAACCCTAATTCTAGTTCAAGTGAGGAAGAACAACCAAGGAGAAACCCTAGGAGGTCACGAAAGAATTATTCATCAAGTGATGATTCACCTAGACCTAGGAGAAGGGATAGACCTAAAGATGATGATAGAAACCTTAGGTTAGACCTTCCCGAATTCAATGGGAGTATGAATGAACCAGAGAAATATTTTGAATGGAGTAGAAGGGCCGAAACACTCTTTGATTACAAGGAGTATGATGAGAGGAAGAAGTGTAAACTTGCGGAGTTGAAGCTCACTGGTTATGCTAGTCTTTGGTATGATAATTTGAAAAAGAAGAGGCATAAAGAAGGGCGTAACAAAATCACAACTTGGGAGCAACTCAAGAAGCACATGAAAAAGAGGTTCGTTCCTAGTGATTATATTCAAGATATCTATCTAAAGATGCAAACTTTTAAACAAAATTCTATGACTGTTGAGAATTATATTGTTGAATTTGAGAAGTTATGCATGCTATGTGGTTTAGAAGAGATTGTTGAACATAAGATTGCTAGATTTATTTCGGGATTGAATGATAATATTGCTGAAAAAGCTGAATTACAACAATATTGGTCTTTTGAGGATGTGTGTAAAGTGGCTATCAAAGTTGAAAAACAATTAAAAGGGAAGAAAAGCTCATTCTCTAAACCGTTTATAAAAGGATTCTCAAAACCTTTTGAGAAAGCTAATGTGGAAAAGGGTAGTTCAAGTTCGAATTACAAAGATTCTAAAACTAAATTCGAAACTAACAAGAAATTTGTGGAAGGAAGGAAGTGCTTTAAGTGTGGTAGTGTTGGTCACATTGCAAGTGATTGTCCTTCAAAAAGGGTCATGACTGCACAAGAATGGGAGCAAGAAAAGACTTTGTGTGAGCAAGGTAGTGACGTTGAAAAGGATCAAGAAAACCTTGAAGAAGAAGAGGAGGAGTTCTTGGAAGAAGTAGAGGCCGAACATCAAGGTCAAAGTTTGGTCCTAAGAAGAACACTGCATTCGAAACCTACACCTATGGAGGGCGATCAAAGAGAGAAGATTTTCCATACAAGGTGCAAGGTGAAGGATAGATTGTGTGATGTAATCATAGACACGGGAAGTTGCACTAATGTGGTGTCTACGATCTTGATTGATAAGTTGGAGTGGCCAATTACCGAGCATCCACAACCATACAAGCTTCATTGGCTTAACAACACAAGTGATGTCAAGGTCAACAAGCAAGCTCTAATATCCTTTTCAATTGGTAAATTTCATGATAAAGTTTTATGTGATGTTTGTCCTATGGATGCATGTCATATATTATTAGGCCGTCCTTGGCAATATGATAGATTTGTGAAATTTAATGGAAGGACTAATGTGTACTCCGTGGAGGTTGGAAACAAACATTTTAGTCTACATCCTTTATCTCATAAAGGACAGAGTAAGTGCTCAAATGTTAATCGTAGTTCAAGTTTGTTTCTAAAAGAAAAAGTATTCAAGGAAGAAATCGATAAAGGGCCTAAGACATGTTTTCTTGCTAAAGAAGATGACAATTATGAAGATGGTGAGTGCCAAGAAGACTTGTCTACTGAAAGCGGTGATGAAGATTCTACATATACTATTGAAAACCTTTTTACTTGTTTTGATGAAGTAAATTTGAGGGCAAATTCTTTTGAAGAAGAGGAGGATGATGCGAATCAAGAAGCTAATTCTTTTGAAGGATCTAATGTACTTTTAGATGGTCTAAACAACTCCATTATAGGTTGCCCAAACAAGGAAATAATCAAGAAAAGGTTCAATAGCTTAAATTGGAAAGAAAGAACCATGATTTCCAAGAACGAAGAAGTTGCGCAGTTCACTTCCGGCGACAATACAGGCGGCCACGCGCCGAGATGGGTCCCACGCTCCTGTCCACCGGCACCGGACTGAGCCAAGCCACAAGGTGGTGTGGCGCGTGTCACAAGTGGTGGCGCGTGAAGTGGTGTTTAGGCGGCGATATGAAAAGAATGATTTCTTTTCCTTAGTTTTATTTTGTGAGTCTTTACTTAGGTTTTTGCTTACAAGTTTTTACCTTTCACTTGAAAGGGTTTTTCTTGTTTTAAGCATTTAGGATTTCTAATTGCATTAGGAATTGTTTTAGTCTAGTAGGCGTCAAAAAGGATTTCTAATTACATTAGGAATTGTTTTTAGTCAAAAAGGATTTCTAATTACATTAGGAATTGTTTTTAGTCTAAGCTTGGAGTGCAAGCTTGAGTTAGGATAAAATAGGCAAGTTTTATCTTAAGATTAGTTAGAGTAAGTAGGATAATGATTTCCGTGGGATTGGTTAGGAAATCAGAATTCTAATAGGATTAGGATAGTTAATTGAGTCTATAAATATAGGTTTGTAATCTTGAATAATATACAAGTTTAATCATACATTCATAATAATAATTCTTTTGTTTAAGTTGGATTACTTAAATTCTTGATTGGTGGATTCCAATTTGCTGTTTTGTTTGTTTTAGTTAAAACAATCATATAGGTTGATTAATTAGGTGGATTCTTGATTAATTAATCTAAGTTTCTTACTTAATTCTTGGTGAATTTTCTGTATAGAATTAGGTTAGATTCATATCTTTGTGAGGCTTAGTTTTCGGACTAAAAATCACATCATCAAAAACAATTCCTAATGTAATTAGAAATCCTTTTTGACGCCTACTAGACTAAAACAATTCCTAATGCAATTAGAAATCCTAAATGCTTAAAACAAGAAAAACCCTTTCAAGTGAAAGGTAAAAACTTGTAAGCAAAAACCTAAGTAAAGACTCACAAAATAAAACTAAGGAAAAGAAATCATTCTTTTCATATCGCCGCCTAAACACCACTTCACGCGCCACCACTTGTGACACGCGCCACACCACCTTGTGGCTTGGCTCAGTCCGGTGCCGGTGGACAGGAGCGTGGGACCCATCTCGGCGCGTGGCCGCCTGTATCGTCGCCGGAAGTGAACTGCGCAACTTCTTCGTTCTTGGAAATCATGGTTCTTTCTTTCCAATTTAAGCTATTGAACCTTTTCTTGATTATTTCCTTGTTTGGGCAACCTATAATGGAGTTGTTTAGACCATCTAAAAGTACATTAGATCCTTCAAAAGAATTAGCTTCTTGATTCGCATCACAGCTTGTGATGGAGCTATTTGAACCTTTTAAAAGTGTCTTTGACCCTTTAAAAGAATTAGCCTCTGGATTCACATCATTCTCCCTTTCTTCAAAAGAATTTGCCCTCAAATTCACATCATCAAAACAAGTAAAGAGGTTTTCAATGTTATAGGTAGAATCTTCATCGCCACCCTCACTAGAAAAGTCTTCTTGGTACTCACCATCTTCATAATTGTCATCTTCTTTATTAAGAAGACATGTCTTGGGTCCTCTATCGATCTCTTCCTTGAATACTTTTTCCCTTAGAAACAAACTTGAACTTCGATTAACATTGGAGCAATTACTATGTCCTTATGAGACAAAGGTTGTAGACTAAAACGTTTGTTCCCAACCTTCACGGAATACACATTGGTCTTTCCATAATGTTTAACCTTTCTATCAAATTGCCATGGTCTTCCCAAAAGTAAGTGACAAGCATTCATTGGAATCACATCACACCATATTTCATCTTTGTAATTTCCTATGGAGAAATTTACTAGTGCTTGCTTCTTAATTTGAACACCCTTTGAATCATCAAGCCAATTTACTTTATATGGTTTTGAATGATCACGAATAGAGAGGTTCAGTTTACTCACCATGCTAGTTGAAGCAACATTCGTGCAAGAGCCACTATCGATGATCACGTTGCAAGTACTTTCACCAACTTTGCATCGAGTATGGAACAAATTCTCACGTTGATCTTGAATAGAAGTGACTTCGGTGTGTAATATCGTCCTTAAAACAAGCAGCTTATCTTCATCTTCGGCATAGACAACCTCATCCTCTTCTTCCGAGTCAACAACCTTTTCCTCCTTATTATGAATTGACTCCTCTTCACACTCAAAGGTTATGTGTTCCTCTTCTTCTTCCATTTGTTGATATTGTTTGATTGTAAGAGCTTTCTTAGTAGGACATTGATCCGACCTATGTCCCTTTCCTTGACACTTGAAGCACCTAATTCGACTTTCAAATTCCTCTTTAGACACCTTGACAACCTTCTTCTCTCCACTCGTCGAACTTTCTCCCTTGTGCTCGTTAGAAAAATTTGTGGAACTAGGCTTGAAAGGTTTCGAAAAACTTTTAATTGCCTCGGTTTTTTTCTTATCCTCGAGCCAATGACTTTCAATCTTCAAAGCTAATTTGCACACATCATTGAATGACTCATAAGTACTCAATTCAATCTTCTTAGCAATAGGTCGATTAAGACCCTTAAGGAATCGAGCAATCCGCAATGGTTCTTTCTCCTCCAAATCACAAAGAGAGGTTAGTTTATCAAATTCAGCAATATATTCATTAACACTCTTAGTATCTTGTGTCAACATAGTGAGTTTCACATATAGAATTTGTTCGAAATCATGTGGAAGGTATTTAGAACGCATCTTCTTCTTCAAAACTGTCCATGTCTTGATCTTATCCTTCCCTGCTCTAGCACGTCGAGCCTTTAAATTATCGAACCAAATTCCCGCATTCTTAGTGAGTCGTATATAAGCAATCTTGAATCGTTGGGAATCATCAAAACCCTTATAATCTGAAATTTTCTCTAATTGTCTCGCCCACTCAAGAAAATCTTCGGGGCTTCCTAGACCCGTAAAATCATCAAGTTTGATACCTCTATCATCTAACTTTTTATTATAATGAGTATCATCATCACTGCTAGAAGCATCACTATCACTATCATGCCGTTTTTTCTTCTTTTTCTTTTTATCAAGCAATAGTTGTGAAAAAGCATTAAAACGTGCCTCCGTATTATCTTGCAATCTTGCAAATTCATCCATGAGTTTGCTCAAGGCTTCCTCCATGATTATAAGATAAAAACAGTCCTAGTAGGACCCTACCCTCACAGGTAATTCCCTCAAAAGATCACAGCACAACTTCGAATAAAAACGCACACACAAAAACAAGTAGCAATTAATCGGACCAAACCGACACTGTTGCGGAAAACAGTCCAGTTTAATAGCAAACGACGACCAAAAATTCTGAAATTTTACAGGAAGAAAGTAGACAAAATTTCACCCAAAATCAAAAAAAGAATCACCTGAAAAGACCTTGTAACAAAGGAGAACGAGCCTTCTGAAGTTGACAGAAAAACTGGTTATCCGAGAACAAGTGCGCCTTGTAAGAACGAGTTGTGGAACGATCAAAATCTCCCCAAATCTGATACCAATTTGATGTGGATTTAAACCCCTTAACTTAATAAAGAATCTAAAATCACACAAGTAATACAAGCCCTTCGAATTTCCTAAGAAAATCGAACAACTTAAGAATAACGAACCGGATATGACTTTGAAAACGACCACTCCTGGAACGAATTCAACGCCTCTCAAATTACCTAGACCACTCCTGGAACTAAGTACTTTGATGAACAAAACTTAGACTACTCCTAGAACTAAGAATTGAACGTTCTAATTATCAAAACAACTCCTTGAATTGAAAACTAGCAAAACGTTTAAGCAAAAAGCTAAACAATGAATTTTTATTCAACTGAATTTTTGTGTATTTTTCATCTATCTACAAAGCCACGAAAATCCCCTATTTATAGACTAAAAACTAACTAATTCTAAGTCTAATATAACTAGGACAAGTCCCTAGCCTTTAGCTCCAAGTAAGCTAAATAGAATAGGAAAACTAGTTCTACTTAGATTAGGAAACTAGTAGTAAGACTAGTTTAACTTAGTCTATAATTCCTAAAACAAATCCTAATCAACTAAGGAAACTTATTAAGCTAAAATAACAGAAATTAAAAAGAATCCTAAGTGCTTAAACCAAGAAAAACCCTTTCAAGTGAAAGGTAAAAACTTGCAAGCAAAAATTCTAGAAAAAAACTAAGTAAAGAAAATCTTTCTTTTCGTACTGCCGCCGGATAAACACCTCACGCGCCTCCACTAGCCCTTCGAATCTAAAATCACACAAGTAATACAAGCCCTTCGAATTTCCTAAGAAAATCGAACAACTTAAGAATAACGAACCGGATATGACTTTGAAAACGACCACTCTTGGAACGAATTCAACGCCTCTCAAATTACCTAGACCACTCCTGGAACTAAGTACTTTGATGAACAAAACTTAGACTACTCCTAGAACTAAGAATTGAACGTTCTAATTATCAAAACAACTCCTTGAATTGAAAACTAGCAAAACGTTTAAGCAAAAAGCTAAACAATGAATTTTTATTCAACTGAATTTTTGTGTATTTTTCATCTATCTACAAAGCCACGAAAATCCCCTATTTATAGACTAAAAACTAACTAATTCTAAGTCTAATAGAACTAGGACAAGTCCCTAGCCTTTAGCTCCAAGTAAGCTAAATAGAATAGGAAAACTAGTTTTACTTAGATTAGGAAACTAGTAGTAAGACTAGTTTAACTTAGTCTATAATTCCTAAAACAAATCCTAATCAACTAAGGAAACTTATTAAGCTAAAATAACAGAAATTAAAAAGAATCCTAAGTGCTTAAACCAAGAAAAACCCTTTCAAGTGAAAGGTAAAAACTTGCAAGCAAAAACTCTAGAAAAAAACTAAGTAAAGAAAATCTTTCTTTTCGTACTGCCGCCGGATAAACACCTCACGCGCCTCCACTAGCCTCACGCGTCGGCCCATGTTGTATATGGGTTCAAGGTGGGTCCTGGTAGATGGCGCGTGGCCCCAATCTCGGCGCGTGGCCGCCTTCATCCTTACCGGAAGTGAACTGCGCAAATCCTTCTTCTTTGCAATTCGTGCTTCCTTCTTTCTCTATTGAATTAGTGAACCCTTCCTTGCTTATTCCCTTGTTTGGGCAGCTTGTGATGGAGCTATTTGAACCTTTTAAAAGTGTCTTTGACCCTTTAAAAGAATTAGCCTCTGGATTCACATCAGCATTTGACCCTCATTTGATTCAATTAGCTTTGTTGAATGTATTAGATTTCAATATAATTCAAAAAGCTTTGTTTGAATGTATTTGACTTTCATTTGATTCAATTAGATTTGTTGAATGCATTTGACTTTCATATGATTCAAAAAGCTTTGTTTGAATGTGTTTGACTTTTCATTTGATTCAATTAGCGTTGTAGAATGCATTAGACTTTAATTTGATTCAAAAAGCTTTGTTTGAATGTATTTTACTTTCATTTGATTCAATTAGCTTTTTTTGAATGTGTTTGACTTTCATTAGATTCATTTAGCTTTGTTGAATGCATTTGACTTTAATTTGATTCAAAAAGCTTTGTTTGAATGTATTTTACTTTCATTTGATTCAATTAGCTTTTTTTGAATGTGTTTGACTTTCATTAGATTCATTTAGCTTTGTTGAATGCATTTGACTTTAATTTGATTCAAAAAGCTTTGTTTGAATGTGTTTAACTTTCCGTGGATAATTAGCTTTGTTTGAATATGTTTGACTTTAATTTGTTTCAACAAGCTTTGTTTGAATGTGTTTGACTATCATTTGATTCAATTAGCGTTATAGAATTTGTTTGACTTTCATTTGATTAAATTAGCTTTGTTGAATGCAATAGACTTTAATTTGATTTAAAAAGCTTTGTTTTAATGTGTTTGACTTTCATTTGATTCAATTAGCTTTGTTTGAATGTGTTTGACTTTCATTTGATTCAATTAGCTTTGTTGAATGCATTAGACTTTAATTTGAGTTAAAAAGATTTATTTGAATGTGTTTGACTTTCATTGGATTCGATTAGCTTTGTTTGAATGTGTTTGACCTTCATTTGATTCAATTAGCTTTGTTTGAATGTGTTTGACTTTCATTTGATTCAATTAGCTTTGTTCATGTGTTAACCTTTCATTTGATTCAATTAGCTTTGTAGAATGCATTCGACTTTTGTTTGATTCAATTAGCTTTGTTGAATGCATTTGACTTTAATTTGACTCAAAAACTTGGTTTGAATGTGTTTGTCTTTCATTTGATTCAATTAGGTTTGTTTGAATGTGTTTGACTTTCATATGATTCAATTAGCTTTGTTTTAATGTGTTTGACTTTCATTTGATTCAATTAGCTCTGTAGAATGCAGTTGACAATCATTTGATTCAATTAGCTTTGTTAAATGCATTAGACTTTAATTTGATTCAAAAAGCTTTGTTTGAATGTGTTTGACTTTCATTTGATTCAATTAGCTTTGTTGAATGCATTACACTTTAATTTGATTTAAAAAGCTTTATTTTAATGTGTTTGACTTTCATTGGATTCAATTACCTTTGTTTGAATGTGTTTGACTTTCATTTGATTCAAAAAGGTTTGTTTGAATGTTTTTAACTTTCCGTGGATAATTAGCTTTGTTTGAACGTGTTTGACTTTTATTTGGTTCGAAAAGCTTTGTTTGAATGTGTTTAACTTTCATTTAATTCAATTAGCTTTGTTTGAATGTGTTTAACTTTCATTTGGTTCAATTAGCTTTGTTGAATGCATTTGACTTTCAATTGATTCAAAAAACTTTGTTTGAATGTGTTTGACTTTCATTTAATTCAATTAGCTTTGTTTGAATGTGTTTGACTTTTATTTGATTCAATTAGCTTTGTTTTGATGTGTTTGACTTTCATTTGATTCAATTAGCTTTGTAGAATTCATTTGACAATCATTTGATTCAATTAGCTTTGTTAAATGCATTAGACTTTAATTTGATTCAAAAAGCTTTGTTTGAATGTGTTTTACTTTCATTTGATTCAATTAGCTTTGTTTGAATGTGTTTGACTTTCATTTGATTCAATTAGCTTTGTTGAATGCATTACACTTTAATTTGATTTAAAAAGCTTTATTTGAATGTGTTTGACTTTCATTGGATTCAATTACCTTTGTTTGAATGTGTTTGACTTTCATTTGATTCAAAAAGCTTTGTTTGAATGTGTTTAACTTTCCGTGGATAATTAGCTTTGTTTGAGTGTGTTTGACTTTTATTTGGTTCGAAAAGCTTTGTTTGAATGTGTTTAACTTTCATTTAATTCAATTAGATTTGTTTGAATGTGTTTAACTTTCATTTGATTCAATTAGCTTTGTTGAATGCATTTGACTTTCAATTGATTCAAAAAACTTTGTTTGAATGTGTTTGACTTTCATTTAATTCAATTAGCTTTGTTTGAATGTGTTTGACTTTCATTTGATTCAATTAGCTTTGTTTTGATGTGTTTGACTTTCATTTAATTCAATTAGCTTTGTAGAATGCATTTGACCCTCATTTGATTCAATTAGCTTTGTTGAATGTATTAGACTTCAATATAATTCAAAAAGCTTTGTTTCAATGAGTTTAACTTCCATTTAATTTAATTAGCTTTGTTTGAATGTGTTTGACTTTCATTTGATTCAATTAGCTTTGTAGAATGCATTTGACTTTCATTTGATTCAATTAGCTTTGTTGAATGCATTTGACTTTCATATGATTCAAAAAGCTTTGTTTGAATGTGTTTGACTATCATTTGATTAAATTAGCTTTGTAGAATGCATTAGACTTTAATTTGATTCAAAAAGCTTTGTTTGAATGTATTTTACTTTCATTTGATTCAATTAGCTTTTTTTGAATTTGTTTGACTTTCATCTGATTCAATTAGCTTTGTTGAATGCATTATACTTTCATTAGATTCAATTAGCTTTGTTTGAATGTGTTTGACTTTCATTTGATTTAATTAGCTTTGTTAGAATGTGTTTAACTTTCATTTGATTCTATTAGCTTTGGAGAATGCATTTGACTTTCGTTTGATTCAATTAGCTTTGTTGAATGCATTTGACTTTAATTTGACTCAAAAACTTTGTTTGAATGTGTTTGATTTTCATTTGATTCAACTATGTTTGTTTTAATGTGTTTGACTTTCATTTGATTCAATTAGTTTTGTAGAATGCATTTGACCCTCATTTGATTCAATTAGCTTTGTTGAATGTATTATACTTCAATATAATTCAGAAAGCTTTGTTTGAATGTATTTGACTTTCATTTGATTCAATTAGATTTGTTGAATGCATTTGACTTTCATATGATTCAAAAAGCTTTGTTTGAATGTGTTTGACTTTTCATTTGATTCAATTAGCGTTGTAGAATGCATTAGACTTTAATTTGATTCAAAAAGCTTTGTTTGAATGTATTTTACTTTCATTTGATTCAATTAGCTTTTTTTGAATGTGTTTGACTTTCATTAGATTCATTTAGCTTTGTTGAATGCATTTGACTTTAATTTGATTCAAAAAGCTTTGTTTGAATGTATTTTACTTTCATTTGATTCAATTAGCTTTTTTTGAATGTGTTTGACTTTCATTAGATTCATTTAGCTTTGTTGAATGCATTTGACTTTAATTTGATTCAAAAAGCTTTGTTTGAATGTGTTTAACTTTCCGTGGATAATTAGCTTTGTTTGAATATGTTTGACTTTAATTTGATTCAACAAGCTTTGTTTGAATGTGTTTGACTATCATTTGGTTCAATTAGCGTTATAGAATTTGTTTGACTTTCATTTGATTAAATTAGCTTTGTTGAATGCAATAGACTTTAATTTGATTTAAAAAGCTTTATTTTAATGTGTTTGACTTTCATTGGATTCAATTACCTTTGTTTGAATGTGTTTGACTTTCATTTGATTCAAAAAGCTTTGTTTGAATGTTTTTAACTTTCCGTGGATAATTAGCTTTGTTTGAACGTGTTTGACTTTTATTTGGTTCGAAAAGCTTTGTTTGAATGTGTTTAACTTTCATTTAATTCAATTAGCTTTGTTTGAATGTGTTTAACTTTCATTTGATTCAATTAGCTTTGTTGAATACATTTGACTTTCAATTGATTCAAAAAACTTTGTTTGAATGTGTTTGACTTTCATTTAATTCAATTAGCTTTGTTTGAATGTGTTTGACTTTTATTTGATTCAATTAGCTTTGTTTTGATGTTTTTGACTTTCATTTGATTCAATTAGCTTTGTAGAATTCATTTGACAATCATTTGATTCAATTAGCTTTGTTAAATGCATTAGACTTTAATTTGATTCAAAAAGCTTTGTTTGAATGTGTTTTACTTTCATTTGATTCAATTAGCTTTGTTTGAATGTGTTTGACCTTCATTTGATTCAATTAGCTTTGTTTGAATGTGTTTGACTTTCATTTGATTCAATTAGCTTTGTTCATGTGTTAACCTTTCATTTGATTCAATTATCTTTGTAGAATGCATTCGACTTTTGTTTGATTCAATTAGCTTTGTTGAATGCATTTGACTTTAATTTGACTCAAAAACTTTGTTTGAATGTGTTTGTCTTTCATTTGATTCAATTAGGTTTGTTTGAATGTGTTTGACTTTCATATGATTCAATTAGCTTTGTTTTAATGTGTTTGACTTTTATTTGATTCAATTAGCTTTGTAGAATGCATTTGACAATCATTTGATTCAATTAGCTTTGTTAAATGCATTAGACTTTAATTTGATTCAAAAAGTTTTGTTTGAATGTGTTTTACTTTCATTTGATTCAATTAGCTTTGTTTGAATGTGTTTGACTTTCATTTGATTCAATTAGCTTTGTTGAATGCATTACACTTTAATTTGATTTAAAAAGCTTTATTTGAATGTGTTTGACTTTCATTGGATTCAATTACCTTTGTTTGAATGTGTTTGACTTTCATTTGATTCAAAAAGCTTTGTTTGAATGTTTTTAACTTTCCGTGGATTAGCTTTGTTTGAATGTGTTTGACTTTTATTTGGTTCGAAAAGCTTTGTTTGAATGTGTTTAACTTTCATTTAATTCAATTAGCTTTGTTTGAATGTGTTTAACTTTCATTTGATTCAATTAGCTTTGTTGAATGCATTTGACTTTCAATTGATTCAAAAAACTTTGTTTGAATGTGTTTGACTTTCATTTAATTCAATTAGCTTTGTTTGAATGTGTTTGACTTTCATTTGATTCAATTAGCTTTGTTTTGATGTGTTTGACTTTCATTTGATTCAATTAGCTTTGTAGAATGCATTTGACCCTCATTTGATTCAATTAGCTTTGTTGAATGTATTAGACTTCAATATAATTCAAAAAGCTTTGTTTCAATGAGTTTGACTTCCATTTAATTTAATTAGCTTTGTTTGAATGTGTTTGACTTTCATTTGATTCAATTAGCTTTGTAGAATGCATTTGACTTTCATTTGATTCAATTAGCTTTGTTGAATGCATTTGACTTTCATATGATTCAAAAAGCTTTGTTTGAATGTGTTTGACTATCATTTGATTAAATTTGCTTTGTAGAATGCATTAGACTTTAATTTGATTCAAAAAGCTTTGTTTGAATGTATTTTACTTTCATTTGATTCAATTAGCTTTTTTTGAATTTGTTTGACTTTCATCTGATTCAATTAGCTTTGTTGAATGCATTATACTTTCATTGGATTCAATTAGCTTTGTTTGAATGTATTTGACTTTCATTTGATTTAATTAGCTTTGTTAGAATGTGTTTAACTTTCATTTGATTCTATTAGCTTTGGAGAATGCATTTGACTTTCGTTTGATTCAATTAGCTTTGTTGAATGCATTTGACTTTAATTTGACTCAAAAACTTTGTTTGAATGTGTTTGACTTTAATTTGATTCAACTATGTTTGTTTTAATGTGTTTGACTTTCATTTGATTCAATTAGTTTTGTAGAATGCATTTGACCCTCATTTGATTCAATTAGCTTTGTTGAATGTATTAGACTTCAATATAATTCAACAAGCTTTGTTTGAATGTATTTGACTTTCATTTGATTCAATTAGCTTTGTTGAATGCATTTGACTTTCATATGATTCAAAAAGTTTTGTTTGAATGTGTTTGACTTTCATTTGATTCAATTAGCGTTGTAGAATGCATTAGACTTTATTTTGATTTAAAAATCTTTGTTTTAATGTGTTTGACTTTCATTTGATTCAATTAGCTTTGTTTGAATGTGTTTGACTTTCATTTGATTCAATTAGCTTTGTTGAATGCAATAGACTTTAATTTGATTTAAAAAGCTTTGTTTTAATGTGTTTGACTTTCATTTTATTCAATTAGCTTTGTTTGAATGTCTTTGACTTTCATTTGATTCAATTAGGTTTGTTGAACGCATTAGACTTTCATTGGATTCAATTGGCTTTGTTTGTATGTGTTTCATTTTCAATTGATTCAATTAGCTTTGTAGAATGCATTTTACATTCATTTTATTCAAAAAGCTTTGTTTGAATGGGTTTGACTTTCATTGGATTTAATTAGCTCTGTTTGAATGTGTTTGAATTAAATTTGATTCATAAATCTTGTTTGAATGTGTTTGACTTTCATTTGATTCAATTAGCTTTGTTGAATGCATTAGACTTTAATTTGAGTTAAAAAGCTTTATTTGAATGTGTTTGACTTTCATTGGATTCAATTAGCTTTGTTTGAATGTGTTTGACCTTCATTTGATTCAATTAGCTTTGTTTGAATGTGTTTGACTTTCATTTGATTCAATTAGCTTTGTTTTGATGTGTTTGACTTTCATTTGATTCAAATAGCTTTGTAGAATGCATTTGACCCTCATTTGATTCAATTAGCTTTGTTGAATGTATTAGACTTCAATATAATTCAAAAAGCTTTGTTTCAATGAGTTTGACTTCCATTTAATTTAATTAGCTTTGTTTGAATGTGTTTGACTTTCATTTGATTCAATTAGCTTTGTAGAATGCATTTGACTTTCATTTGATTCAATTAGCTTTGTTGAATGCATTTGACTTTCATATGATTCAAAAAGCTTTGTTTGAATGTGTTTGACTATCATTTGATTAAATTTGCTTTGTAGAATGCATTAGACTTTAATTTGATTCAAAAAGCTTTGTTTGAATGTATTTTACTTTCATTTGATTCAATTAGCTTTTTTTGAATTTGTTTGACTTTCATCTGATTCAATTAGCTTTGTTGAATGCATTATACTTTCATTGGATTCAATTAGCTTTGTTTGAATGTATTTGACTTTCATTTGATTTAATTAGCTTTGTTAGAATGTGTTTAACTTTCATTTGATTCTATTAGTTTTGGAGAATGCATTTGACTTTCGTTTGATTCAATTAGCTTTGTTGAATGCATTTGACTTTAATTTGACTCAAAAACTTTGTTTGAATGTGTTTGATTTTAATTTGATTCAACTATGTTTGTTTTAATGTGTTTGACTTTCATTTGATTCAATTAGTTTTGTAGAATGCATTTGACCCTCATTTGATTCAATTAGCTTTGTTGAATGTATTAGACTTCAATATAATTCAACAAGCTTTGTTTGAATGTATTTGACTTTCATTTGATTCAATTAGCTTTGTTGAATGCATTTGACTTTCATATGATTCAAAAAGCTTTGTTTGAATGTGTTTGACTTTCATTTGATTCAATTAGCGTTGTAGAATGCATTAGACTTTAATTTGATTCAAAAAGCTTTGTTTAAATGTATTTTACTTTCATTTGATTCAATTAGCTTTTTTTGAATGTGTTTGACTTTCATTAGATTCAATTAGCTTTGTTGAATGCATTTGACTTTAATTTGATTCAAAAAGCTTTGTTTGAATGTGTTTAACTTTCCGTGGATAATTAGCTTTGTTTGAATATGTTTGACTTTAATTTGATTCAACGAGCTTTGTTTGAATGTGTTTGACTATCATTTGATTCAATTAGCTTTATAGAATTTGTTTGACTTTCATTTGATTAAATTAGCTTTGTTGAATGCAATAGGCTTTAATTTGATTTAAAAATCTTTGTTTTAATGTGTTTGACTTTCATTTGATTCAATTAGCTTTGTTTGAATGTGTTTGACTTTCATTTGATTCAATTAGCTTTGTTGAATGCAATAGACTTTAATTTGATTTAAAAAGCTTTGTTTTAATGTGTTTGACTTTCATTTTATTCAATTAGCTTTGTTTGAATGTCTTTGACTTTCATTTGATTCCATTAGGTTTGTTGAACGCATTAGACTTTCATTGGATTCAATTGGCTTTGTTTGTATGTGTTTCATTTTCAATTGATTCAATTAGCTTTGTAGAATGCATTTTACATTCATTTTATTCAAAAAGCTTTGTTTGAATGGGTTTGACTTTCATTGGATTTAATTAGCTCTGTTTGAATGTGTTTGAATTAAATTTGATTCATAAATCTTGTTTGAATGTGTTTGACTTTCATTTGATTCAATTAGCTTTGTTGAATGCATTAGACTTTAATTTGAGTTAAAAAGCTTTTTTTGAATGTGTTTGACTTTCATTGGATTCAATTAGCTTTGTTTGAATGTGTTTGACCTTCATTTGATTCAATTAGCTTTGTTTGAATGTGTTTGACTTTCATTGGATTCAATTAGCTTTGTTTTGATGTGTTTGACTTTCATTTGATTCAAATAGCTTTGTAGAATGCATTTGACCCTCATTTGATTCAATTAGCTTTGTTGAATGTATTAGACTTCAATATAATTCAAAAAGCTTTGTTTCAATGAGTTTGACTTCCATTTAATTTAATTAGCTTTGTTTGAATGTGTTTGACTTTCATTTGATTCAATTAGCTTTGTAGAATGCATTTGACTTTCATTTGATTCAATTAGCTTTGTTGAATGCATTTGACTTTCATATGATTCAAAAAGCTTTGTTTGAATGTATTTGACTATCATTTGATTAAATTTGCTTTGTAGAATGCATTAGACTTTAATTTGATTCAAAAAGCTTTGTTTGAATGTATTTTACTTTCATTTGATTCAATTAGCTTTTTTTGAATTTGTTTGACTTTCATCTGATTCAATTAGCTTTGTTGAATGCATTATACTTTCATTGGATTCAATTAGCTTTGTTTGAATGTATTTGACTTTCATTTGATTTAATTAGCTTTGTTAGAATGTGTTTAACTTTCATTTGATTCTATTAGCTTTGGAGAATGCATTTGACTTTCGTTTGATTCAATTAGCTTTGTTGAATGCATTTGACTTTAATTTGACTCAAAAACTTTGTTTGAATGTGTTTGACTTTAATTTGATTCAACTATGTTTGTTTTAATGTGTTTGACTTTCATTTGATTCAATTAGTTTTGTAGAATGCATTTGACCCTCATTTGATTCAATTAGCTTTGTTGAATGTATTAGACTTCAATATAATTCAAAAAGCTTTGTTTCAATGAGTTTGACTTCCATTTAATTTAATTAGCTTTGTTTGAATGTGTTTGACTTTCATTTGATTCAATTAGCTTTGTAGAATGCATTTGACTTTCATTTGATTCAATTAGCTTTGTTGAATGCATTTGACTTTCATATGATTCAAAAAGCTTTGTTTGAATGTGTTTGACTATCATTTGATTAAATTTGCTTTGTAGAATGCATTAGACTTTAAATTGATTCAAAAAGCTTTGTTTGAATGTATTTTACTTTCATTTGATTCAATTAGCTTTTTTTGAATTTGTTTGACTTTCATCTGATTCAATTAGCTTTGAATGCATTATACTTTCATTGGATTCAATTAGCTTTGTTTGAATGTATTTGACTTTCATTTGATTTAATTAGCTTTGTTAGAATGTGTTTAACTTTCATTTGATTCTATTAGCTTTGGAGAATGCATTTGACTTTCGTTTGATTCAATTAGCTTTGTTGAATGCATTTGACTTTAATTTGACTCAAAAACTTTGTTTGAATGTGTTTGACTTTAATTTGATTCAACTATGTTTGTTTTAATGTGTTTGACTTTAATTTGATTCAATTAGTTTTGTAGAATGCATTTGACCCTCATTTGATTCAATTAGCTTTGTTGAATGTATTAGACTTCAATATAATTCAACAAGCTTTGTTTGAATGTATTTGACTTTCATTTGATTCAATTAGCTTTGTTGAATGCATTTGACTTTCATATGATTCAAAAAGCTTTGTTTGAATGTGTTTGACTTTCATTTGATTCAATTAGCGTTGTAGAATGCATTAGACTTTATTTTGATTTAAAAATCTTTGTTTTAATGTGTTTGACTTTCATTTGATTCAATTAGCTTTGTTTGAATGTGTTTGACTTTCATTTGATTCAATTAGCTTTGTTGAATGCAATAGACTTTAATTTGATTTAAAAAGCTTTGTTTTAATGTGTTTGACTTTCATTTTATTCAATTAGCTTTGTTTGAATGTCTTTGACTTTCATTTGATTCAATTAGGTTTGTTGAACGCATTAGACTTTCATTGGATTCAATTGGCTTTGTTTGTATGTGTTTCATTTTCAATTGATTCAATTAGCTTTGTAGAATGCATTTTACATTCATTTTATTCAAAAAGCTTTGTTTGAATGGGTTTGACTTTCATTGGATTTAATTAGCTCTGTTTGAATGTGTTTGAATTAAATTTGATTCATAAATCTTGTTTGAATGTGTTTGACTTTCTGATGCGAATCAAGAAGCTAAATCTTTTGAAGGATCTAATGTACTTTTAGATGGTCTAAACAACTCCATTATAGGTTGCCCAAACAAGGAAATAATCAAGAAAAGGTTCAATAGCTTAAATTGGAAAGAAAGAACCATGATTTCCAAGAACGAAGAAGTTGCGCAGTTCACTTCCGGCGACGATACAGGCGGCCACGCGCCGAGATGGGTTGAATGCATTCGACTTTTGTTTGATTCAATTAGCTTTGTTGAATGCATTTGACTTTAATTTGACTCAAAAACTTGGTTTGAATGTGTTTGTCTTTCATTTGATTCAATTAGGTTTGTTTGAATGTGTTTGACTTTCATATGATTCAATTAGCTTTGTTTTAATGTGTTTGACTTTCATTTGATTCAATTAGCTTTGTAGAATGCAGTTGACAATCATTTGATTCAATTAGCTTTGTTAAATGCATTAGACTTTAATTTGATTCAAAAAGCTTTGTTTGAATGTGTTTGACTTTCATTTGATTCAATTAGCTTTGTTGAATGCATTACACTTTAATTTGATTTAAAAAGCTTTATTTTAATGTGTTTGACTTTCATTGGATTCAATTACCTTTGTTTGAATGTGTTTGACTTTCATTTGATTCAAAAAGCTTTGTTTGAATGTTTTTAACTTTCCGTGGATAATTAGCTTTGTTTGAACGTGTTTGACTTTTATTTGATTCAATTAGCTTTGTAGAATGCATTTGACTTTCATTTGATTCAATTAGCTTTGTTGAATGCATTTGACTTTCATATGATTCAAAAAGCTTTGTTTGAATGTGTTTGACTATCATTTGATTAAATTTGCTTTGTAGAATGCATTAGACTTTAATTTGATTCAAAAAGCTTTGTTTGAATGTATTTTACTTTCATTTGATTCAATTAGCTTTTTTTGAATTTGTTTGACTTTCATCTGATTCAATTAGCTTTGAATGCATTATACTTTCATTGGATTCAATTAGCTTTGTTTGAATGTATTTGACTTTCATTTGATTTAATTAGCTTTGTTAGAATGTGTTTAACTTTCATTTGATTCTATTAGCTTTGGAGAATGCATTTGACTTTCGTTTGATTCAATTAGCTTTGTTGAATGCATTTGACTTTAATTTGACTCAAAAACTTTGTTTGAATGTGTTTGACTTTAATTTGATTCAACTATGTTTGTTTTAATGTGTTTGACTTTAATTTGATTCAATTAGTTTTGTAGAATGCATTTGACCCTCATTTGATTCAATTAGCTTTGTTGAATGTATTAGACTTCAATATAATTCAACAAGCTTTGTTTGAATGTATTTGACTTTCATTTGATTCAATTAGCTTTGTTGAATGCATTTGACTTTCATATGATTCAAAAAGCTTTGTTTGAATGTGTTTGACTTTCATTTGATTCAATTAGCGTTGTAGAATGCATTAGACTTTATTTTGATTTAAAAATCTTTGTTTTAATGTGTTTGACTTTCATTTGATTCAATTAGCTTTGTTTGAATGTGTTTGACTTTCATTTGATTCAATTAGCTTTGTTGAATGCAATAGACTTTAATTTGATTTAAAAAGCTTTGTTTTAATGTGTTTGACTTTCATTTTATTCAATTAGCTTTGTTTGAATGTCTTTGACTTTCATTTGATTCAATTAGGTTTGTTGAACGCATTAGACTTTCATTGGATTCAATTGGCTTTGTTTGTATGTGTTTCATTTTCAATTGATTCAATTAGCTTTGTAGAATGCATTTTACATTCATTTTATTCAAAAAGCTTTGTTTGAATGGGTTTGACTTTCATTGGATTTAATTAGCTCTGTTTGAATGTGTTTGAATTAAATTTGATTCATAAATCTTGTTTGAATGTGTTTGACTTTCATTTGATTCAATTAGCTTTGTTGAATGCATTAGACTTTAATTTGAGTTAAAAAGCTTTATTTGAATGTGTTTGACTTTCATTGGATTCAATTAGCTTTGTTTGAATGTGTTTGACCTTCATTTGATTCAATTAGCTTTGTTTGAATGTGTTTGACTTTCATTTGATTCAATTAGCTTTGTTTTGATGTGTTTGACTTTCATTTGATTCAAATAGCTTTGTAGAATGCATTTGACCCTCATTTGATTCAATTAGCTTTGTTGAATGTATTAGACTTCAATATAATTCAAAAAGCTTTGTTTTAATGAGTTTGACTTCCATTTAATTTAATTAGCTTTGTTTGAATGTGTTTGACTTTCATTTGATTCAATTTGCTTTGTAGAATGCATTTGACTTTCATTTGATTCAATTAGCTTTGTTGAATGCATTTGACTTTCATATGATTCAAAAAGCTTTGTTTGAATGTGTTTGACTATCATTTGATTAAATTAGCTTTGTAGAATGCATTAGACTTTAATTTGATTCAAAAAGCTTTGTTTGAATGTATTTTACTTTCATTTGATTCAATTAGCTTTTTTTGAATTTGTTTGACTTTCATCTGATTCAATTAGCTTTGTTGAATGCATTATACTTTCATTGGATTCAATTAGCTTTGTTTGAATGTATTTGACTTTCATTTGATTTAATTAGCTTTGTTAGAATGTGTTTAACTTTCATTTGATTCTATTAGCTTTGGAGAATGCATTTGACTTTCGTTTGATTCAATTAGCTTTGTTGAATGCATTTGACTTTAATTTGACTCAAAAACTTTGTTTGAATGTGTTTGATTTTAATTTGATTCAACTATGTTTGTTTTAATGTGTTTGACTTTCATTTGATTCAATTAGTTTTGTAGAATGCATTTGACCCTCATTTGATTCAATTAGCTTTGTTGAATGTATTAGACTTCAATATAATTCAACAAGCTTTGTTTGAATGTATTTGACTTTCATTTGATTCAATTAGCTTTGTTGAATGCATTTGACTTTCATATGACTCAAAAAGCTTTGTTTGAATGTGTTTGACTTTCATTTGATTCAATTAGCGTTGTAGAATGCATTAGACTTTATTTTGATTTAAAAATCTTTGTTTTAATGTGTTTGACTTTCATTTGATTCAATTAGCTTTGTTTAAATGTGTTTGACTTTCATTTGATTCAATTAGCTTTGTTGAATGCAATAGACTTTAATTTGATTTAAAAAGCTTTGTTTTAATGTATTTTACTTTCATTTGATTCAATTAGCTTTTTTTGAATGTGTTTGACTTTCATTAGATTCAATTAGCTTTGTTGAATGCATTTGACTTTAATTTGATTCAAAAAGCTTTGTTTGAATGTGTTTAACTTTCCGTGGATAATTAGCTTTGTTTGAATATGTTTGACTTTAATTTGATTCAACGAGCTTTGTTTGAATGTGTTTGACTATCATTTGATTCAATTAGCTTTATAGAATTTGTTTGACTTTCATTTGATTAAATTAGCTTTGTTGAATGCAATAGGCTTTAATTTGATTTAAAAATCTTTGTTTTAATGTGTTTGACTTTCATTTGATTCAATTAGCTTTGTTTGAATGTGTTTGACTTTCATTTGATTCAATTAGCTTTGTTGAATGCAATAGACTTTAATTTGATTTAAAAAGCTTTGTTTTAATGTGTTTGACTTTCATTTTATTCAATTAGCTTTGTTTGAATGTCTTTGACTTTCATTTGATTCAATTAGGTTTGTTGAACGCATTAGACTTTCATTGGATTCAATTGGCTTTGTTTGTATGTGTTTCATTTTCAATTGATTCAATTAGCTTTGTAGAATGCATTTTACATTCATTTTATTCAAAAAGCTTTGTTTGAATGGGTTTGACTTTCATTGGATTTAATTAGCTCTGTTTGAATGTGTTTGAATTAAATTTGATTCATAAATCTTGTTTGAATGTGTTTGACTTTCTGATGCGAATCAAGAAGCTAAATCTTTTGAAGGATCTAATGTACTTTTAGATGGTCTAAACAACTCCATTATAGGTTGCCCAAACAAGGAAATAATCAAGAAAAGGTTCAATAGCTTAAATTGGAAAGAAAGAACCATGATTTCCAAGAACGAAGAAGTTGCGCAGTTCACTTCCGGCGACGATACAGGCGGCCACGCGCCGAGATGGGTTGAATGCATTCGACTTTTGTTTGATTCAATTAGCTTTGTTGAATGCATTTGACTTTAATTTGACTCAAAAACTTGGTTTGAATGTGTTTGTCTTTCATTTGATTCAATTAGGTTTGTTTGAATGTGTTTGACTTTCATATGATTCAATTAGCTTTGTTTTAATGTGTTTGACTTTCATTTGATTCAATTAGCTTTGTAGAATGCAGTTGACAATCATTTGATTCAATTAGCTTTGTTAAATGCATTAGACTTTAATTTGATTCAAAAAGCTTTGTTTGAATGTGTTTGACTTTCATTTGATTCAATTAGCTTTGTTGAATGCATTACACTTTAATTTGATTTAAAAAGCTTTATTTTAATGTGTTTGACTTTCATTGGATTCAATTACCTTTGTTTGAATGTGTTTGACTTTCATTTGATTCAAAAAGCTTTGTTTGAATGTTTTTAACTTTCCGTGGATAATTAGCTTTGTTTGAACGTGTTTGACTTTTATTTGGTTCGAAAAGCTTTGTTTGAATGTGTTTAACTTTCATTTAATTCAATTAGCTTTGTTGAATGCATTTGACTTTCAATTGATTCAAAAAACTTTGTTTGAATGTGTTTGACTTTCATTTAGTTCAATTAGCTTTGTTTGAATGTGTTTGACTTTTATTTGATTCAATTAGCTTTGTTTTGATGTGTTTGACTTTCATTTGATTCAATTAGCTTTGTAGAATTCATTTGACAATCATTTGATTCAATTAGCTTTGTTAAATGCATTAGACTTTAATTTGATTCAAAAAGCTTTGTTTGAATGTGTTTTACTTTCATTTGATTCAATTAGCTTTGTAGAATGCAGTTGACAATCATTTGATTCAATTAGCTTTGTTAAATGCATTAGACTTTAATTTGATTCAAAAAGCTTTGTTTGAATGTGTTTGACTTTCATTAGATTTAATTAGCTTTGTTGAATGCATTACACTTTAATTTGATTTAAAAAGCTTTATTTTAATGTGTTTGACTTTCATTGGATTCAATTACCTTTGTTTGAATGTGTTTGACTTTCATTTGATTCAAAAAGCTTTGTTTGAATGTTTTTAACTTTCCGTGGATAATTAGCTTTGTTTGAACGTGTTTGACTTTTATTTGGTTCGAAAAGCTTTGTTTGAATGTGTTTAACTTTCATTTAATTCAATTAGCTTTGTTGAATGCATTTGACTTTCAATTGATTCAAAAAACTTTGTTTGAATGTGTTTGACTTTCATTTAATTCAATTAGCTTTGTTTGAATGTGTTTGACTTTTATTTGATTCAATTAGCTTTGTTTTGATGTGTTTGACTTTCATTTGATTCAATTAGCTTTGTAGAATTCATTTGACAATCATTTGATTCAATTAGCTTTGTTAAATGCATTAGACTTTAATTTGATTCAAAAAGCTTTGTTTGAATGTGTTTTACTTTCATTTGATTCAATTAGCTTTGTTTGAATGTGTTTGACTTTCATTTGATTCAATTAGCTTTGTTGAATGCATTACACTTTAATTTGATTTAAAAAGCTTTATTTGAATGTGTTTGACTTTCATTGGATTCAATTACCTTTGTTTGAATGTGTTTGACTTTCATTTGATTCAAAAAGCTTTGTTTGAATGTTTTTAACTTTCCGTGGATAATTAGCTTTGTTTGAATGTGTTTGACTTTTATTTGGTTCGAAAAGCTTTGTTTGAATGTGTTTAACTTTCATTTAATTCAATTAGTTTTGTTTGAATGTGTTTAACTTTCATTTGATTCAATTAGCTTTGTTGAATGCATTTGACTTTCAATTGATTCAAAAAACTTTGTTTGAATGTGTTTGACTTTCATTTAATTCAATTAGCTTTGTTTGAATGTGTTTGACTTTCATTTGATTCAATTAGCTTTGTTTTGATGTGTTTGACTTTCATTTGATTCAATTAGCTTTGTAGAATTCATTTGACAATCATTTGATTCAATTAGCTTTGTTAAATGCATTAGACTTCAATATAATTCAAAAAGCTTTGTTTCAATGAGTTTAACTTCCATTTAATTTAATTAGCTTTGTTTGAATGTGTTTGACTTTCATTTGATTCAATTAGCTTTGTAGAATGCATTTGACTTTCATTTGATTCAATTAGCTTTGTTGAATGCATTATACTTTCATTGGATTCAATTAGCTTTGTTTGAATGTGTTTGACTTTCATTTGATTTAATTAGCTTTGTTAGAATGTGTTTAACTTTCATTTGATTCTATTAGCTTTGGAGAATGCATTTGACTTTCGTTTGATTCAATTAGCTTTGTTGAATGCATTTGACTTTCATATGATTCAAAAAGCTTTGTTTGAATGTGTTTGACTTTTCATTTGATTCAATTAGCGTTGTAGAATGCATTAGACTTTAATTTGATTCAAAAAGCTTTGTTTGAATGTATTTTACTTTCATTTGATTCAATTAGCTTTTTTTGAATGTGTTTGACTTTCATTAGATTCATTTAGCTTTGTTGATTGCATTTGACTTTAATTTGATTCAAAAATCTTTGTTTGAATGTATTTTACTTTCAATTGATTCAATTAGCTTTGTAGAATGCATTTTACATTCATTTTATTCAAAAAGCTTTGTTTGAATGGGTTTGACTTTCATTGGATTTAATTAGCTCTGTTTGAATGTGTTTGAATTAAATTTGATTCATAAATCTTGTTTGAATGTGTTTGACTTTCATTTGATTCAATTAGCTTTGTTGAATGCATTAGACTTTAATTTGAGTTAAAAAGCTTTATTTGAATGTGTTTGACTTTCATTGGATTCAATTAGCTTTGTTTGAATGTGTTTGACCTTCATTTGATTCAATTAGCTTTGTTTGAATGTGTTTGACTTTCATTTGATTCAATTAGCTTTGTTTTGATGTGTTTGACTTTCATTTGATTCAAATAGCTTTGTAGAATGCATTTGACCCTCATTTGATTCAATTAGCTTTGTTGAATGTATTAGACTTCAATATAATTCAAAAAGCTTTGTTTTAATGAGTTTGACTTCCATTTAATTTAATTAGCTTTGTTTGAATGTGTTTGACTTTCATTTGATTCAATTTGCTTTGTAGAATGCATTAGACTTTAATTTGATTCAAAAAGCTTTGTTTGAATGTATTTTACTTTCATTTGATTCAATTAGCTTTTTTTGAATTTGTTTGACTTTCATCTGATTCAATTAGCTTTGTTGAATGCATTATACTTTCATTGGATTCAATTAGCTTTGTTTGAATGTATTTGACTTTCATTTGATTTAATTAGCTTTGTTAGAATGTGTTTAACTTTCATTTGATTCTATTAGCTTTGGAGAATGCATTTGACTTTCGTTTGATTCAATTAGCTTTGTTGAATGCATTTGACTTTAATTTGACTCAAAAACTTTGTTTGAATGTGTTTGATTTTAATTTGATTCAACTATGTTTGTTTTAATGTGTTTGACTTTCATTTGATTCAATTAGTTTTGTAGAATGCATTTGACCCTCATTTGATTCAATTAGCTTTGTTGAATGTATTAGACTTCAATATAATTCAACAAGCTTTGTTTGAATGTATTTGACTTTCATTTGATTCAATTAGCTTTGTTGAATGCATTTGACTTTCATATGACTCAAAAAGCTTTGTTTGAATGTGTTTGACTTTCATTTGATTCAATTAGCGTTGTAGAATGCATTAGACTTTATTTTGATTTAAAAATCTTTGTTTTAATGTGTTTGACTTTCATTTGATTCAATTAGCTTTGTTTAAATGTGTTTGACTTTCATTTGATTCAATTAGCTTTGTTGAATGCAATAGACTTTAATTTGATTTAAAAAGCTTTGTTTTAATGTATTTTACTTTCATTTGATTCAATTAGCTTTTTTTGAATGTGTTTGACTTTCATTAGATTCAATTAGCTTTGTTGAATGCATTTGACTTTAATTTGATTCAAAAAGCTTTGTTTGAATGTGTTTAACTTTCCGTGGATAATTAGCTTTGTTTGAATATGTTTGACTTTAATTTGATTCAACGAGCTTTGTTTGAATGTGTTTGACTATCATTTGATTCAATTAGCTTTATATAATTTGTTTGACTTTCATTTGATTAAATTAGCTTTGTTGAATGCAATAGGCTTTAATTTGATTTAAAAATCTTTGTTTTAATGTGTTTGACTTTCATTTGATTCAATTAGCTTTGTTTGAATGTGTTTGACTTTCATTTAATTCAATTAGCTTTGTTGAATGCAATAGACTTTAATTTGATTTAAAAAGCTTTGTTTTAATGTGTTTGACTTTCATTTTATTCAATTAGCTTTGTTTGAATGTCTTTGACTTTCATTTGATTCAATTAGGTTTGTTGAACGCATTAGACTTCCATTGGATTCAATTGGCTTTGTTTGTATGTGTTTCATTTTCAATTGATTCAATTAGCTTTGTAGAATGCATTTTACATTCATTTTATTCAAAAAGCTTTGTTTGAATGGGTTTGACTTTCATTGGATTTAATTAGCTCTGTTTGAATGTGTTTGAATTAAATTTGATTCATAAATCTTGTTTGAATGTGTTTGACTTTCTGATGCGAATCAAGAAGCTAAATCTTTTGAAGGATCTAATGTACTTTTAGATGGTCTAAACAACTCCATTATAGGTTGCCCAAACAAGGAAATAATCAAGAAAAGGTTCAATAGCTTAAATTGGAAAGAAAGAACCATGATTTCCAAGAACGAAGAAGTTGCGCAGTTCACTTCCGGCGACGATACAGGCGGCCACGCGCCGAGATGGGTTGAATGCATTCGACTTTTGTTTGATTCAATTAGCTTTGTTGAATGCATTTGACTTTAATTTGACTCAAAAACTTGGTTTGAATGTGTTTGTCTTTCATTTGATTCAATTAGGTTTGTTTGAATGTGTTTGACTTTCATATGATTCAATTAGCTTTGTTTTAATGTGTTTGACTTTCATTTGATTCAATTAGCTTTGTAGAATGCAGTTGACAATCATTTGATTCAATTAGCTTTGTTAAATGCATTAGACTTTAATTTGATTCAAAAAGCTTTGTTTGAATGTGTTTGACTTTCATTTGATTCAATTAGCTTTGTTGAATGCATTACACTTTAATTTGATTTAAAAAGCTTTATTTTAATGTGTTTGACTTTCATTGGATTCAATTACCTTTGTTTGAATGTGTTTGACTTTCATTTGATTCAAAAAGCTTTGTTTGAATGTTTTTAACTTTCCGTGGATAATTAGCTTTGTTTGAACGTGTTTGACTTTTATTTGGTTCGAAAAGCTTTGTTTGAATGTGTTTAACTTTCATTTAATTCAATTAGCTTTGTTGAATGCATTTGACTTTCAATTGATTCAAAAAACTTTGTTTGAATGTGTTTGACTTTCATTTAGTTCAATTAGCTTTGTTTGAATGTGTTTGACTTTTATTTGATTCAATTAGCTTTGTTTTGATGTGTTTGACTTTCATTTGATTCAATTAGCTTTGTAGAATTCATTTGACAATCATTTGATTCAATTAGCTTTGTTAAATGCATTAGACTTTAATTTGATTCAAAAAGCTTTGTTTGAATGTGTTTTACTTTCATTTGATTCAATTAGCTTTGTAGAATGCAGTTGACAATCATTTGATTCAATTAGCTTTGTTAAATGCATTAGACTTTAATTTGATTCAAAAAGCTTTGTTTGAATGTGTTTGACTTTCATTAGATTCAATTAGCTTTGTTGAATGCATTACACTTTAATTTGATTTAAAAAGCTTTATTTTAATGTGTTTGACTTTCATTGGATTCAATTACCTTTGTTTGAATGTGTTTGACTTTCATTTGATTCAAAAAGCTTTGTTTGAATGTTTTTAACTTTCCGTGGATAATTAGCTTTGTTTGAACGTGTTTGACTTTTATTTGGTTCGAAAAGCTTTGTTTGAATGTGTTTAACTTTCATTTAATTCAATTAGCTTTGTTGAATGCATTTGACTTTCAATTGATTCAAAAAACTTTGTTTGAATGTGTTTGACTTTCATTTAATTCAATTAGCTTTGTTTGAATGTGTTTGACTTTTATTTGATTCAATTAGCTTTGTTTTGATGTGTTTGACTTTCATTTGATTCAATTAGCTTTGTAGAATTCATTTGACAATCATTTGATTCAATTAGCTTTGTTAAATGCATTAGACTTTAATTTGATTCAAAAAGCTTTGTTTGAATGTGTTTTACTTTCATTTGATTCAATTAGCTTTGTTTGAATGTGTTTGACTTTCATTTGATTCAATTAGCTTTGTTGAATGCATTACACTTTAATTTGATTTAAAAAGCTTTATTTGAATGTGTTTGACTTTCATTGGATTCAATTACCTTTGTTTGAATGTGTTTGACTTTCATTTGATTCAAAAAGCTTTGTTTGAATGTTTTTAACTTTCCGTGGATAATTAGCTTTGTTTGAATGTGTTTGACTTTTATTTGGTTCGAAAAGCTTTGTTTGAATGTGTTTAACTTTCATTTAATTCAATTAGTTTTGTTTGAATGTGTTTAACTTTCATTTGATTCAATTAGCTTTGTTGAATGCATTTGACTTTCAATTGATTCAAAAAACTTTGTTTGAATGTGTTTGACTTTCATTTAATTCAATTAGCTTTGTTTGAATGTGTTTGACTTTCATTTGATTCAATTAGCTTTGTTTTGATGTGTTTGACTTTCATTTGATTCAATTAGCTTTGTAGAATTCATTTGACAATCATTTGATTCAATTAGCTTTGTTAAATGCATTAGACTTCAATATAATTCAAAAAGCTTTGTTTCAATGAGTTTAACTTCCATTTAATTTAATTAGCTTTGTTTGAATGTGTTTGACTTTCATTTGATTCAATTAGCTTTGTAGAATGCATTTGACTTTCATTTGATTCAATTAGCTTTGTTGAATGCATTATACTTTCATTGGATTCAATTAGCTTTGTTTGAATGTGTTTGACTTTCATTTGATTTAATTAGCTTTGTTAGAATGTGTTTAACTTTCATTTGATTCTATTAGCTTTGGAGAATGCATTTGACTTTCGTTTGATTCAATTAGCTTTGTTGAATGCATTTGACTTTCATATGATTCAAAAAGCTTTGTTTGAATGTGTTTGACTTTTCATTTGATTCAATTAGCGTTGTAGAATGCATTAGACTTTAATTTGATTCAAAAAGCTTTGTTTGAATGTATTTTACTTTCATTTGATTCAATTAGCTTTTTTTGAATGTGTTTGACTTTCATTAGATTCATTTAGCTTTGTTGATTGCATTTGACTTTAATTTGATTCAAAAATCTTTGTTTGAATGTATTTTACTTTCATTTGATTCAATTAGCTTTTTTTGAATGTGTTTGACTTTCATTAGATTCATTTAGCTTTGTTGAATGCATTTGACTTTAATTTGATTCAAAAAGCTTTGTTTGAATGTGTTTAACTTTCCGTGGATAATTAGCTTTGTTTGAATATGTTTGACTTTAATTTGATTCAACAAGCTTTGTTTGAATGTGTTTGACTATTATTTGATTCAATTAGCTTTATAGAATTTGTTTGACTTTCATTTGATTAAATTAGCTTTGTTGAATGCAATAGACTTTAATTTGATTTAAAAAGCTTTGTTTTAATGTGTTTGACTTTCATTTGATTCAATTAGCTTTGTTTGAATGTGTTTGACTTTCATTTGATTCAATTAGCTTTGTTGAATGCATTAGACTTTAATTTGAGTTAAAAAGATTTATTTGAATGTGTTTGACTTTCATTGGATTCAATTAGCTTTGTTTGAATGTGTTTGACCTGCATTGGATTCAATTAGCTTTGTTTGAATGTGTTTGACCTTCATTTGATTCAATTAGCTTTGTTTGAATGTGTTTGACTTTCATTTGATTCAATTAGCTTTGTTTTGATGTGTTTGACTTTCATTTGATTCAAATAGCTTTGTAGAATGCATTTGACCCTCATTTGATTCAATTAGCTTTGTTGAATGTATTAGACTTCAATATAATTCAAAAAGCTTTGTTTCAATGAGTTTGACTTCCATTTAATTTAATTAGCTTTGTTTGAATGTGTTTGACTTTCATTTGATTCAATTAGCTTTGTAGAATGCATTTGACTTTCATTTGATTCAATTAGCTTTGTTGAATGCATTTGACTTTCATATGATTCAAAAAGCTTTGTTTGAATGTGTTTGACTATCATTTGATTAAATTTGCTTTGTAGAATGCATTAGACTTTAATTTGATTCAAAAAGCTTTGTTTGAATGTATTTTACTTTCATTTGATTCAATTAGCTTTTTTTGAATTTGTTTGACTTTCATCTGATTCAATTAGCTTTGTTGAATGCATTATACTTTCATTGGATTCAATTAGCTTTGTTTGAATGTATTTGACTTTCATTTGATTTAATTAGCTTTGTTAGAATGTGTTTAACTTTCATTTGATTCTATTAGCTTTGGAGAATGCATTTGACTTTCGTTTGATTCAATTAGCTTTGTTGAATGCATTTGACTTTAATTTGACTCAAAAACTTTGTTTGAATGTGTTTGATTTTAATTTGATTCAACTATGTTTGTTTTAATGTGTTTGACTTTCATTTGATTCAATTAGTTTTGTAGAATGCATTTGACCCTCATTTGATTCAATTAGCTTTGTTGAATGTATTAGACTTCAATATAATTCAACAAGCTTTGTTTGAATGTATTTGACTTTCATTTGATTCAATTAGCTTTGTTGAATGCATTTGACTTTCATATGACTCAAAAAGCTTTGTTTGAATGTGTTTGACTTTCATTTGATTCAATTAGCGTTGTAGAATGCATTAGACTTTATTTTGATTTAAAAATCTTTGTTTTAATGTGTTTGACTTTCATTTGATTCAATTAGCTTTGTTTGAATGTGTTTGACTTTCATTTGATTCAATTAGCTTTGTTGAATGCAATAGACTTTAATTTGATTTAAAAAGCTTTGTTTTAATGTATTTTACTTTCATTTGATTCAATTAGCTTTTTTTGAATGTGTTTGACTTTCATTAGATTCAATTAGCTTTGTTGATTGCATTTGACTTTAATTTGATTCAAAAATCTTTGTTTGAATGTATTTTACTTTCATTTGATTCAATTAGCTTTTTTTGAATGTGTTTGACTTTCATTAGATTCATTTAGCTTTGTTGAATGCATTTGACTTTAATTTGATTCAAAAAGCTTTGTTTGAATGTGTTTAACTTTCCGTGGATAATTAGCTTTGTTTGAATATGTTTGACTTTAATTTGATTCAACAAGCTTTGTTTGAATGTGTTTGACTATCATTTGATTCAATTAGCTTTATAGAATTTGTTTGACTTTCATTTGATTAAATTAGCTTTGTTGAATGCAATAGACTTTAATTTGATTTAAAAAGCTTTGTTTTAATGTGTTTGACTTTCATTTGATTCAATTAGCTTTGTTTGAATGTGTTTGACTTTCATTTGATTCAATTAGCTTTGTTGAATGCATTAGACTTTAATTTGAGTTAAAAAGATTTATTTGAATGTGTTTGACTTTCATTGGATTCAATTAGCTTTGTTTGAATGTGTTTGACCTTCATTTGATTCAATTAGCTTTGTTTGAATGTGTTTGACTTTAATTTGATTCAATTAGCTTTGTTCATGTGTTAACCTTTCATTTGATTCAATTAGCTTTGTTCATGTGTTAACCTTTAATTTGATTCAATTAGCTTTGTAGAATGCATTCGACTTTTGTTTGATTCAATTAGCTTTGTTGAATGCATTTGACTTTAATTTGACTCAAAAACTTGGTTTGAATGTGTTTGTCTTTCATTTGATTCAATTAGTTTTGTTTGAATGTGTTTGACTTTCATATGATTCAATTAGCTTTGTTTTAATGTGTTTGACTTTCATTTGATTCAATTAGCTTTGTAGAATGCATTTGACAATCATTTGATTCAATTAGCTTTGTTAAATGCATTAGTCTTTAATTTGATTCAAAAAGCTTTGTTTGAATGTGTTTTACTTTCATTTGATTCAATTAACTTTGTTTGAATGTGTTTGACTTTCATTTGATTCAATTAGCTTTGTTGAATGCATTACACTTTAATTTGATTTAAAAAGCTTTATTTGAATGTGTTTGATTTTCATTGGATTCAATTACCTTTGTTTGAATGTGTTTGACTTTCATTTGATTCAAAAAGCTTTGTTTGAATGTTTTTAACTTTCCGTGGATAATTAGCTTTGTTTGAATGTGTTTGACTTTTATTTGGTTCGAAAAGCTTTGTTTGAATGTGTTTAACTTTCATTTAATTCAATTAGCTTTGTTTGAATGTGTTTAACTTTCATTTGATTCAATTAGCTTTGTTGAATGCATTTGACTTTCAATTGATTCAAAAAACTTTGTTTGAATGTGTTTGACTTTCATTTAATTCAATTAGCTTTGTTTGAATGTGTTTGACTTTCATTTGATTCAATTAGCTTTGTTTTGATGTGTTTGACTTTCATTTGATTCAAATAGCTTTGTAGAATGCATTTGACCCTCATTTGATTCAATTAGCTTTGTTGCATGTATTAGACTTCAATATAATTCAAAAAGCTTTGTTTCAATGAGTTTGACTTCCATTTAATTTAATTAGCTTTGTTTGAATGTGTTTGACTTTCATTTGATTCAATTAGCTTTGTAGAATGCATTTGACTTTCATTTGATTCAATTAGCTTTGTTGAATGCATTTGACTTTCATATGATTCAAAAAGCTTTGTTTGAATGTGTTTGACTATCATTTGATTAAATTTGCTTTGTAGAATGCATTAGACTTTAATTTGATTCAAAAAGCTTTGTTTGAATGTATTTTACTTTCATTTGATTCAATTAGCTTTTTTTGAATTTGTTTGACTTTCATCTGATTCAATTAGCTTTGTTGAATGCATTATACTTTCATTGGATTCAATTAGCTTTGTTTGAATGTGTTTGACTTTCATTTGATTTAATTAGCTTTGTTAGAATGTGTTTAACTTTCATTTGATTCTATTAGCTTTGGAGAATGCATTTGACTTTCGTTTGATTCAATTAGCTTTGTTGAATGCATTTGACTTTAATTTGACTCAAAAACTTTGTTTGAATGTGTTTGATTTTCATTTGATTCAACTATGTTTGTTTTAATGTGTTTGACTTTCATTTGATTCAATTAGTTTTGTAGAATGCATTTGACCCTCATTTGATTCAATTAGCTTTGTTGAATGTATTAGACTTCAATATAATTCAACAAGCTTTGTTTGAATGTATTTGACTTTCATTTGATTCAATTAGCTTTGTTGAATGCATTTGACTTTCATATGATTCAAAAAGCTTTGTTTGAATGTGTTTGACTTTCATTTGATTCAATTAGCGTTGTAGAATGCATTAGACTTTAATTTGATTCAAAAAGCTTTGTTTAAATGTATTTTACTTTCATTTGATTCAATTAGCTTTTTTTGAATGTGTTTGACTTTCATTAGATTCAATTAGCTTTGTTGAATGCATTTGACTTTAATTTGATTCAAAAAGCTTTGTTTGAATGTGTTTAACTTTCCGTGGATAATTAGCTTTGTTTGAATATGTTTGACTTTAATTTGATTCAACGAGCTTTGTTTGAATGTGTTTGACTATCATTTGATTCAATTAGCTTTATAGAATTTGTTTGACTTTCATTTGATTAAATTAGCTTTGTTGAATGCAATAGGCTTTAATTTGATTTAAAAATCTTTGTTTTAATGTGTTTGACTTTCATTTGATTCAATTAGCTTTGTTTGAATGTGTTTGACTTTCATTTGATTCAATTAGCTTTGTTGAATGCAATAGACTTTAATTTGATTTAAAAAGCTTTGTTTTAATGTGTTTGACTTTCATTTTATTCAATTAGCTTTGTTTGAATGTCTTTGACTTTCATTTGATTCAATTAGGTTTGTTGAACGCATTAGACTTTCATTGGATTCAATTGGCTTTGTTTGTATGTGTTTCATTTTCAATTGATTCAATTAGCTTTGTAGAATGCATTTTACATTCATTTTATTCAAAAAGCTTTGTTTGAATGGGTTTGACTTTCATTGGATTTAATTAGCTCTGTTTGAATGTGTTTGAATTAAATTTGATTCATAAATCTTGTTTGAATGTGTTTGACTTTCTGATGCGAATCAAGAAGCTAAATCTTTTGAAGGATCTAATGTACTTTTAGATGGTCTAAACAACTCCATTATAGGTTGCCCAAACAAGGAAATAATCAAGAAAAGGTTCAATAGCTTAAATTGGAAAGAAAGAACCATGATTTCCAAGAACGAAGAAGTTGCGCAGTTCACTTCCGGCGACGATACAGGCGGCCACGCGCCGAGATGGGTTGAATGCATTCGACTTTTGTTTGATTCAATTAGCTTTGTTGAATGCATTTGACTTTAATTTGACTCAAAAACTTAGTTTGAATGTGTTTGTCTTTCATTTGATTCAATTAGGTTTGTTTGAATGTGTTTGACTTTCATATGATTCAATTAGCTTTGTTTTAATGTGTTTGACTTTCATTTGATTCAATTAGCTTTGTAGAATGCAGTTGACAATCATTTGATTCAATTAGCTTTGTTAAATGCATTAGACTTTAATTTGATTCAAAAAGCTTTGTTTGAATGTGTTTGACTTTCATTTGATTCAATTAGCTTTGTTGAATGCATTACACTTTAATTTGATTTAAAAAGCTTTATTTTAATGTGTTTGACTTTCATTGGATTCAATTACCTTTGTTTGAATGTGTTTGACTTTCATTTGATTCAAAAAGCTTTGTTTGAATGTTTTTAACTTTCCGTGGATAATTAGCTTTGTTTGAACGTGTTTGACTTTTATTTGGTTCGAAAAGCTTTGTTTGAATGTGTTTAACTTTCATTTAATTCAATTAGCTTTGTTTGAATGTGTTTAACTTTCATTTGATTCAATTAGCTTTGTTGAATGCATTTGACTTTCAATTGATTCAAAAAACTTTGTTTGAATGTGTTTGACTTTCATTTAATTCAATTAGCTTTGTTTGAATGTGTTTGACTTTCATTTGATTCAATTAGCTTTGTTTTGATGTGTTTGACTTTCATTTGATTCAATTAGCTTTGTAGAATGCATTTGACCCTCATTTGATTCAATTAGCTTTGTTGAATGTATTAGACTTCAATATAATTCAAAAAGCTTTGTTTCAATGAGTTTAACTTCCATTTAATTTAATTAGCTTTGTTTGAATGTGTTTGACTTTCATTTGATTCAATTAGCTTTGTAGAATGCATTTGACTTTCATTTGATTCAATTAGCTTTGTTGAATGCATTATACTTTCATTGGATTCAATTAGCTTTGTTTGAATGTGTTTGACTTTCATTTGATTTAATTAGCTTTGTTAGAATGTGTTTAACTTTCATTTGATTCTATTAGCTTTGGAGAATGCATTTGACTTTCGTTTGATTCAATTAGCTTTGTTGAATGCATTTGACTTTCATATGATTCAAAAAGCTTTGTTTGAATGTGTTTGACTTTTCATTTGATTCAATTAGCGTTGTAGAATGCATTAGACTTTAATTTGATTCAAAAAGCTTTGTTTGAATGTATTTTACTTTCATTTGATTCAATTAGCTTTTTTTGAATGTGTTTGACTTTCATTAGATTCATTTAGCTTTGTTGATTGCATTTGACTTTAATTTGATTCAAAAATCTTTGTTTGAATGTATTTTACTTTCATTTGATTCAATTAGCTTTTTTTGAATGTGTTTGACTTTCATTAGATTCATTTAGCTTTGTTGAATGCATTTGACTTTAATTTGATTCAAAAAGCTTTGTTTGAATGTGTTTAACTTTCCGTGGATAATTAGCTTTGTTTGAATATGTTTGACTTTAATTTGATTCAACAAGCTTTGTTTGAATGTGTTTGACTATCATTTGATTCAATTAGCTTTATAGAATTTGTTTGACTTTCATTTGATTAAATTAGCTTTGTTGAATGCAATAGACTTTAATTTGATTTAAAAAGCTTTGTTTTAATGTGTTTGACTTTCATTTGATTCAATTAGCTTTGTTTGAATGTGTTTGACTTTCATTTGATTCAATTAGCTTTGTTGAATGCATTAGACTTTAATTTGAGTTAAAAAGATTTATTTGAATGTGTTTGACTTTCATTGGATTCAATTAGCTTTGTTTGAATGTGTTTGACCTTCATTTGATTCAATTAGCATTGTTTGAATGTGTTTGACTTTCATTTGATTCAATTAGCTTTGTTCATGTGTTAACCTTTCATTTGATTCAATTAGCTTTGTTCATGTGTTAACCTTTAATTTGATTCAATTAGCTTTGTAGAATGCATTCGACTTTTGTTTGATTCAATTAGCTTTGTTGAATGCATTTGACTTTAATTTGACTCAAAAACTTGGTTTGAATGTGTTTGTCTTTCATTTGATTCAATTAGTTTTGTTTGAATGTGTTTGACTTTCATATGATTCAATTAGCTTTGTTTTAATGTGTTTGACTTTCATTTGATTCAATTAGCTTTGTAGAATGCATTTGACAATCATTTGATTCAATTAGCTTTGTTAAATGCATTAGTCTTTAATTTGATTCAAAAAGCTTTGTTTGAATGTGTTTTACTTTCATTTGATTCAATTAACTTTGTTTGAATGTGTTTGACTTTCATTTGATTCAATTAGCTTTGTTGAATGCATTACACTTTAATTTGATTTAAAAAGCTTTATTTGAATGTGTTTGATTTTCATTGGATTCAATTACCTTTGTTTGAATGTGTTTGACTTTCATTTGATTCAAAAAGCTTTGTTTGAATGTTTTTAACTTTCCGTGGATAATTAGCTTTGTTTGAATGTGTTTGACTTTTATTTGGTTCGAAAAGCTTTGTTTGAATGTGTTTAACTTTCATTTAATTCAATTAGCTTTGTTTGAATGTGTTTAACTTTCATTTGATTCAATTAGCTTTGTTGAATGCATTTGACTTTCAATTGATTCAAAAAACTTTGTTTGAATGTGTTTGACTTTCATTTAATTCAATTAGCTTTGTTTGAATGTGTTTGACTTTCATTTGATTCAATTAGCTTTGTTTTGATGTGTTTGACTTTCATTTGATTCAAATAGCTTTGTAGAATGCATTTGACCCTCATTTGATTCTGATGTGTAAACAAGATGAGAAACCTTGTTACGACAATGATAAGTTTAACAGAAGTTAAATGATTTTAAGTTTCAATTGTCACGAGATTAGTTTTAGTTAGGGGAACACTCACCCTAAGCTAAGGATATAGCAAAGAGGAACTCTCACTCGTTTGCTTGGGATAGTTTAGATAAGGGAACTCTCACCAAATCGTAAACTACAAGTTTTAATCTTGGGAACTCTCACCAAAACTAACACTCTTCAAATTTGGATACTCAAATTTGGAAAACAAAGTGAACTAAACACAAGTCACTTCAATTGTCAAAACACACGTTTTGGGCAAATATACTTCGATCCTTTTTCATTCATTCAAAGTATGCTATTTATAGCATCAATACAATCTTTTCACTTGCCTACTTTAATTAACAAAATGAAATAAACAAACAGAAATTAACTAAGGAAATAAGTGGTTAATACACGTCCCACTTTACTCCATTACAAACATAATTAAACTAATTAAAAGAACTAAAAACTAGGCTTGAAACAAGGGAAAATGACCAGCCAAAATAGCATCCAAAGAGCATCTCACACACGCCCAAAACAGCTACTCTTCAAGCTTTTGTAACCCCCAATTCAAGGCCTTGATTCACGCCCTTTATTCAAGCTTTGTAACTCCTATTTTAATGCCTTTATCCCAGCCACAATATCCACACGTAACCCCCGAATAATGAGGTGCAATGTTCAGCCAACAAACTCCATATTTCACGCCCAACAAGTGCCATGAAACACGCCACTTTAATCAGCCCAAGTAACTTACAAACGGCTAGCATAAAATACGCCCAAACCGCCACCAATTTAGCTTGTAACTGATGCCCATTAACGTGCATTTGGAGCCGGTAAAACCCTCACTTGCTAGATACTTTCTACAAGGTTAATTACACTAAGTGAAGTGAAACCCCTTGTAAAAACTTTCGGACCAAAACCGTGTAAAGGATTAAGGAACGATTTGGACAGAAATAATTCCTTTGTATTGCCTTGAACTTGGACCTCAAGGCCTTGAACATTAGAACTTTGACCATATTGGTCATCCTCCTCTTCTTCAAAAGGAATTGCCCTCAATTCGTCATCATCAAAGTAAGGAGCAAGGTCCCCAACGTTGAATGTGCTTGAGACACCAAATCGGCCCCCCAAATCAACCTTGTATGCATTGTCATTGATCTTTTCCACGATTTCAAATGGACCTTCGGCTCTTGGCATAAGTTTGTTCTTTCTTTTCCTAGGAAACCTCTCTTTTCTCATGTAAATCCACACTAAGTCACCAACTTCAAATTGCTTCACGTTTTTCACCCTCTTGTTGGCTTGCTTCTTGTAGACTTCATTTGCTTTCTCAATGTTCTTCCTTACTTCTTTGTGGACCTTCAACATGAACTCGGCTTGTTCCTTAGCTCCACCATGAACGAACTTGTCTTGTGGCAAAGCTATGAGATCAATAGGAACAAAAGGATTGACACCATAGACCACTTCAAAAGGAGAGTACTTTGTAGTAGAACTAGGAGTCCGATTGTAAGCAAATTCGGCATGAGCTAGCTTGACATCCCAATCCTTAGCACTCTTACTAACCAAGGTTCTAAGCAAAGAACCAAGTATTCTATTCACCACTTCGGTTTGACCATCGGTTTGTGGATGGTGTGAAGTAGAAAACAGTAGCTTTGTTCCCATTAGGCGCCAAATTGATTTCCAAAAATGACTAAGGAACTTTGTATCACGATCGGACACAATGGTGCGTGGCACCCCATGAAAACGAACCACTTCTTCAAAATACAACTTAGCCACTTTCATAGCATCGTCGGTCTTGTGACAAGGAATGAAATGAGCCATTTTCGAAAACCGATCAACAACCACCATGATTGAGTCTTTACCCCTTTGAGTTCTAGGTAAAGCCACAATGAAATCCATGCTCACATCTTCCCAAGGTCTTTCCGGAACTGGCAAAGGCTTGTAGAGACCTTTGTGAAACAACATCTTGGCCCTTTGACAAGTAGAACAACGACTAACCACATGGTGAACCGTGGCTAACATTTTCGGCCAATAAAAGTGAGCTTGAAGAAGCTCCATTGTTTTTTGAATCCCAACGTGACCAGCTAGACCTCCTCCATGAGCTTCATGAATCAACAAGCTTCTAATTGGACACTTAGGAATGCATAACCGATTTCCCTTAAAAAGAAAGCCATCATGTAAGGAAAATAAGTCATATACTCCATGAACACACTTCGGCATTACTCCATTGAAATCGCCATCTTCCTTGTAGTATTCCTTGATCAAATCAAACCCAAGGACCTTTGCTTCGACAACTCCAAGCAAATTATGCCTCCTAGATAAGGCATCCGCAACAACATTAGCCTTTCCACTCTTGTATTTAGAGGAAAAGTTAAATGTTTGCAAGAATTCAACCCATTTAGCATGTCTTGAATTCAACTTCTTTTGGCCATGGATGAACCTTAAAGATTCATGATCCGAATGCAATATGAACGGTTGTGGCCTCAAATAGTGTGACCAATGATCTAGAGCTCGTACCATAGCATAGAACTCTTTATCATAGGTGGAATAATTCAACTTGCCTTGACTCAACTTCTCACTGAAATAAGCAATTGGACGCCCTTCTTGAATCAAAACTGCTCCAATCCCCTTCCCACTTGCGTCACACTCCACTTCAAATGGTTTGGAAAAATCAGGGAGTGCAAGAATAGGGGTATTGCACATTTTCTCCTTGACTTCTTCAAAGGCCTTTTGAGCTTGTGTAGTCCACTCAAACGTCCCCTTCTTAGTACACTCAGTTATAGGAGCCATGAGTGTGCTAAAATTCTTGATAAATCTTCTATAGAAAGAAGCTAGGCCATGGAAAGAACGGACCTCCGTGAGTGTTTTCGGACTAGGCCATGATTGAATTGCTTCAACCTTGCAAGGATCCACTTTCACGCCATCACCTGAAACTATGTAACCAAGAAAAGTGACCTCATATAACATAAAATCACATTTTTCAAGTTTCCCATACAATTTTTGCGTTCTTAAAACAAAAAAAACTTGAAACAGATGATCTAAATGTTCATCCTCATTTTTAGAGTAAATAAGGATATCATCAAGGTACACCACCACGAACTTGCCAAGAAATGGCCTCAACACCTCGTTCATCAATCTCATGAATGTGCTAGGTGCATTGGTCAATCCAAACGGCATCACGAGCCATTCATACAACCCATGCTTTGTCTTGAACGCAGTCTTCCATTCATCGCCTTCCCTCATACGAATTTGATGGTAACCACTCCTCAAATCAACTTTTGAGAATACATTCGAACCACTCAATTCGTCCAACATATCATCAAGTCTTGGAATTGGAAATCTGTACTTGATAGTAATATTGTTAACAGCTCTACTATCAATACACATGCGCCAAGTACCATCTTTTTTTGGGACCAACAAAGCAGGAACCGCACATGGACTCATAGACTCACGCACATAACCCATACCCATCAACTCTTCAATTTGTCTTTGCAACTCCTTAGTTTCTAAAGGGTTACATCTATAGGCAGGTTTATTTGGTAGAGGTGCGCCTGGAATGAGATCAATTTGATGCTCAATTCCTCTCAAGGGTGGTAATCCCTTAGGTAACTCATCAGGAAAAACATCCTCAAACTCTTTAATCAATTTTGCAAGTCTAGGATTTTGACTCACAAATTTTTCATGAATTTCTTTGGAGTATAACATGAATATCTCTCCCTCACCTTCAAACTCCCTCTCAAATTCTTTACAAGACAATAAAGAAATTTGTGATTTTTGTGGTTGTGAAAACCGTGGGGGTGGTAAAGGGTGCAATTTCTTTTGTTTCCCTTGGTGAGTGATAGTGTAAGTGTTATGGTACCCATCATGAATGGATTTTTTATCAGATTGCCAAGGTCTACCAAGAAGAATATGACAAGCATCCATTAAAACAACATCACATAATTGACTATCATGATATGAACCAATCGAAAAATTCACCATGCATTGCTTTCTAACCCCAGTACTAGCATTAGAATCTAACCAACTCAATTTGTAAGGATGTGGATGATTAGTGGTGGTAAGCCCCAGTCTAGACACTACAGTTTTCGACACAGTATTAGCCTCACTGCCCCCATCAATAATTAAATCACATACCTCGTCACCAACTTTACTTTTGGTGATGAAAATGTGTTGCCTTTGTGGCGCCAAAGGTTCCTCCACACGAGCTTGCAATGCTCTCCTAACCACCAAGTTCGTTTTGTCCTCTATCTCAGGATAGCAATGGTCCTCCTCCTCATCCTTTTCATGCGGGGTCACATCCTTCTCTTCTTCAGACTCAAATTCCTCCCAATTGATGCTTTGGGTGGCTATGAGTTTAACCTCTTGCATGGTTAAGGCTCTTGAATTAGGACAATCTTTTTTATAATGTCCTCTACCTCCACACTTGTAACATACAATGTCACTAAGCTTGAAGTCTTTCGTGTTTTTCTTAGATGGCTCATTAGACTTGCTAAAAGAAGAACCCTCCTTCGAGGTGAAGGGTGGTTTACGTACCACTGGAGTAGTGGTAGGTGCTTTCTTCTTTTTTCTTTTAGCATCAAACTTTGTCACGAGTTTGCAAGCTTCCACAAACGTGAGGTTAGTGTAACCTTCAAGTTTGTCTTGTAACTCTTGATCCAACCCAGCTACAAAACGTCCCAACTTCAGCTCTTCATTTTCAGTCACCTCACACACAATGGCAAGCCTATCAAACTCTTTGATATAGTCTTCCACTGAGTCGCCATTTTGTTGCAGAGTGCTCCATTTCACATACTGATCTTGCTTGTAATTGTGAGGAATGAAACGATCCCTCATTCTTTTCTTCAGCTTTTCCCAAGTGGAAATGTGAGCCTTACCCCTAAGGGTACGCCCTCTTTGTTCTCCTTGCAACCAATTGTCACCATAGCCCTTCAGTTTGACTTTGGCTATCTTGTACTGTTGAACCGTCTCATGGATGTCCTTGTAATCAAAGTATCTTTCCAAGGATTTCTCCCACTCCAAGTACTTCTCTGGATCAAGTGTCCCATCAAAGGCAGGAACGTCCACTTTGAGACTCCTATCTTCCCTCCTAGGTGGAGGTTCTTCACCTTGATCTCTCCTGTCTTGCTCGTTCATGAGCCTTGCCATCAAGGCAGCAAGGTTCCCTTGTAGATTGGCATTGGTTTCGGCCAACCTTTCCTGACTAGCAATGGATCGATTAAGAGCTTCCAAAGCTGTCCTCAAGTCTGGATTCTCTCCCATGGTATGTAGGTATTCGACCCCTTTGGAAAAATTTAAGAAAATTTTTCCCCCTACCTGACGCGCCAAATGATGTGTAAACAAGATGAGAAACCTTGTTACGACAATGATAAGTTTAACAGAAGGTTAAATGATTTTAAGTTTCAATTGTCACGAGATTAGTTTTAGTTAGGGGAACACTCACCCTAAGCTAAGGATATAGCAAAGAGGAACTCTCACTCGTTTGCTTGGGATAGTTTAGATAAGGGAACTCTCACCAAATCGTAAACTACAAGTTTTAATCTTGGGAACTCTCACCAAAACTAACACTCTTCAAATTTGGATACTCAAATTTGGAAAACAAAGTGAACTAAACACAAGTCACTTCAATTGTCAAAACACACGTTTTGGGCAAATATACTTCGATCCTTTTTCATTCATTCAAAGTATGCTATTTATAGCATCAATACAATCTTTTCACTTGCCTACTTTAATTAACAAAATGAAATAAACAAACAGAAATTAACTAAGGAAATAAGTGGTTAATACACGTCCCACTTTACTCCATTACAAACATAATTAAACTAATTAAAAGAACTAAAAACTAGGCTTGAAACAAGGGAAAATGACCAGCCAAAATAGCATCCAAAGAGCATCTCACACACGCCCAAAACAGCTACTCTTCAAGCTTTTGTAACCCCCAATTCAAGGCCTTGATTCACGCCCTTTATTCAAGCTTTGTAACTCCTATTTTAATGCCTTTATCCCAGCCACAATATCCACACGTAACCCCCGAATAATGAGGTGCAATGTTCAGCCAACAAACTCCATATTTCACGCCCAACAAGTGCCATGAAACACGCCACTTTAATCAGCCCAAGTAACTTACAAACGGCTAGCATAAATTAGCTTTGTTGCATGTATTAGACTTCAATATAATTCAAAAAGCTTTGTTTCAATGAGTTTGACTTCCATTTAATTTAATTAGCTTTGTTTGAATGTGTTTGACTTTCATTTGATTCAATTAGCTTTGTAGAATGCATTTGACTTTCATTTGATTCAATTAGCTTTGTTGAATGCATTTGACTTTCATATGATTCAAAAAGCTTTGTTTGAATGTGTTTGACTATCATTTGATTAAATTTGCTTTGTAGAATGCATTAGACTTTAATTTGATTCAAAAAGCTTTGTTTGAATGTATTTTACTTTCATTTGATTCAATTAGCTTTTTTTGAATTTGTTTGACTTTCATCTGATTCAATTAGCTTTGTTGAATGCATTATACTTTCATTGGATTCAATTAGCTTTGTTTGAATGTGTTTGACTTTCATTTGATTTAATTAGCTTTGTTAGAATGTGTTTAACTTTCATTTGATTCTATTAGCTTTGGAGAATGCATTTGACTTTCGTTTGATTCAATTAGCTTTGTTGAATGCATTTGACTTTAATTTGACTCAAAAACTTTGTTTGAATGTGTTTGATTTTCATTTGATTCAACTATGTTTGTTTTAATGTGTTTGACTTTCATTTGATTCAATTAGTTTTGTAGAATGCATTTGACCCTCATTTGATTCAATTAGCTTTGTTGAATGTATTAGACTTCAATATAATTCAACAAGCTTTGTTTGAATGTATTTGACTTTCATTTGATTCAATTAGCTTTGTTGAATGCATTTGACTTTCATATGATTCAAAAAGCTTTGTTTGAATGTGTTTGACTTTCATTTGATTCAATTAGCGTTGTAGAATGCATTAGACTTTAATTTGATTCAAAAAGCTTTGTTTAAATGTATTTTACTTTCATTTGATTCAATTAGCTTTTTTTGAATGTGTTTGACTTTCATTAGATTCAATTAGCTTTGTTGAATGCATTTGACTTTAATTTGATTCAAAAAGCTTTGTTTGAATGTGTTTAACTTTCCGTGGATAATTAGCTTTGTTTGAATATGTTTGACTTTAATTTGATTCAACGAGCTTTGTTTGAATGTGTTTGACTATCATTTGATTCAATTAGCTTTATAGAATTTGTTTGACTTTCATTTGATTAAATTAGCTTTGTTGAATGCAATAGGCTTTAATTTGATTTAAAAATCTTTGTTTTAATCTGTTTGACTTTCATTTGATTCAATTAGCTTTGTTTGAATGTGTTTGACTTTCATTTGATTCAATTAGCTTTGTTGAATGCAATAGACTTTAATTTGATTTAAAAAGCTTTGTTTTAATGTGTTTGACTTTCATTTTATTCAATTAGCTTTGTTTGAATGTCTTTGACTTTCATTTGATTCAATTAGGTTTGTTGAACGCATTAGACTTTCATTGGATTCAATTGGCTTTGTTTGTATGTGTTTCATTTTCAATTGATTCAATTAGCTTTGTAGAATGCATTTTACATTCATTTTATTCAAAAAGCTTTGTTTGAATGGGTTTGACTTTCATTGGATTTAATTAGCTCTGTTTGAATGTGTTTGAATTAAATTTGATTCATAAATCTTGTTTGAATGTGTTTGACTTTCTGATGCGAATCAAGAAGCTAAATCTTTTGAAGGATCTAATGTACTTTTAGATGGTCTAAACAACTCCATTATAGGTTGCCCAAACAAGGAAATAATCAAGAAAAGGTTCAATAGCTTAAATTGGAAAGAAAGAACCATGATTTCCAAGAACGAAGAAGTTGCGCAGTTCACTTCCGGCGACGATACAGGCGGCCACGCGCCGAGATGGGTTGAATGCATTCGACTTTTGTTTGATTCAATTAGCTTTGTTGAATGCATTTGACTTTAATTTGACTCAAAAACTTGGTTTGAATGTGTTTGTCTTTCATTTGATTCAATTAGGTTTGTTTGAATGTGTTTGACTTTCATATGATTCAATTAGCTTTGTTTTAATGTGTTTGACTTTCATTTGATTCAATTAGCTTTGTAGAATGCAGTTGACAATCATTTGATTCAATTAGCTTTGTTAAATGCATTAGACTTTAATTTGATTCAAAAAGCTTTGTTTGAATGTGTTTGACTTTCATTTGATTCAATTAGCTTTGTTGAATGCATTACACTTTAATTTGATTTAAAAAGCTTTATTTTAATGTGTTTGACTTTCATTGGATTCAATTACCTTTGTTTGAATGTGTTTGACTTTCATTTGATTCAAAAAGCTTTGTTTGAATGTTTTTAACTTTCCGTGGATAATTAGCTTTGTTTGAACGTGTTTGACTTTTATTTGGTTCGAAAAGCTTTGTTTGAATGTGTTTAACTTTCATTTAATTCAATTAGCTTTGTTGAATGCATTTGACTTTCAATTGATTCAAAAAACTTTGTTTGAATGTGTTTGACTTTCATTTAATTCAATTAGCTTTGTTTGAATGTGTTTGACTTTTATTTGATTCAATTAGCTTTGTTTTGATGTGTTTGACTTTCATTTGATTCAATTAGCTTTGTAGAATTCATTTGACAATCATTTGATTCAATTAGCTTTGTTAAATGCATTAGACTTTAATTTGATTCAAAAAGCTTTGTTTGAATGTGTTTTACTTTCATTTGATTCAATTAGCTTTGTTTGAATGTGTTTGACTTTCATTTGATTCAATTAGCTTTGTTGAATGCATTACACTTTAATTTGATTTAAAAAGCTTTATTTGAATGTGTTTGACTTTCATTGGATTCAATTACCTTTGTTTGAATGTGTTTGACTTTCATTTGATTCAAAAAGCTTTGTTTGAATGTTTTTAACTTTCCGTGGATAATTAGCTTTGTTTGAATGTGTTTGACTTTTATTTGGTTCGAAAAGCTTTGTTTGAATGTGTTTAACTTTCATTTAATTCAATTAGCTTTGTTTGAATGTGTTTAACTTTCATTTGATTCAATTAGCTTTGTTGAATGCATTTGACTTTCAATTGATTCAAAAAACTTTGTTTGAATGTGTTTGACTTTCATTTAATTCAATTAGCTTTGTTTGAATGTGTTTGACTTTCATTTGATTCAATTAGCTTTGTTTTGATGTGTTTGACTTTCATTTGATTCAATTAGCTTTGTAGAATGCATTTGACCCTCATTTGATTCAATTAGCTTTGTTGAATGTATTAGACTTCAATATAATTCAAAAAGCTTTGTTTCAATGAGTTTAACTTCCATTTAATTTAATTAGCTTTGTTTGAATGTGTTTGACTTTCATTTGATTCAATTAGCTTTGTAGAATGCATTTGACTTTCATTTGATTCAATTAGCTTTGTTGAATGCATTATACTTTCATTGGATTCAATTAGCTTTGTTTGAATGTGTTTGACTTTCATTTGATTTAATTAGCTTTGTTAGAATGTGTTTAACTTTCATTTGATTCTATTAGCTTTGGAGAATGCATTTGACTTTCGTTTGATTCAATTAGCTTTGTTGAATGCATTTGACTTTCATATGATTCAAAAAGCTTTGTTTGAATGTGTTTGACTTTTCATTTGATTCAATTAGCGTTGTAGAATGCATTAGACTTTAATTTGATTCAAAAAGCTTTGTTTGAATGTATTTTACTTTCATTTGATTCAATTAGCTTTTTTTGAATGTGTTTGACTTTCATTAGATTCATTTAGCTTTGTTGATTGCATTTGACTTTAATTTGATTCAAAAATCTTTGTTTGAATGTATTTTACTTTCATTTGATTCAATTAGCTTTTTTTGAATGTGTTTGACTTTCATTAGATTCATTTAGCTTTGTTGAATGCATTTGACTTTAATTTGATTCAAAAAGCTTTGTTTGAATGTGTTTAACTTTCCGTGGATAATTAGCTTTGTTTGAATATGTTTGACTTTAATTTGATTCAACAAGCTTTGTTTGAATGTGTTTGACTATCATTTGATTCAATTAGCTTTATAGAATTTGTTTGACTTTCATTTGATTAAATTAGCTTTGTTGAATGCAATAGACTTTAATTTGATTTAAAAAGCTTTGTTTTAATGTGTTTGACTTTCATTTGATTCAATTAGCTTTGTTTGAATGTGTTTGACTTTCATTTGATTCAATTAGCTTTGTTGAATGCATTAGACTTTAATTTGAGTTAAAAAGATTTATTTGAATGTGTTTGACTTTCATTGGATTCAATTAGCTTTGTTTGAATGTGTTTGACCTTCATTTGATTCAATTAGCTTTGTTTGAATGTGTTTGACTTTCATTTGATTCAATTAGCTTTGTTCATGTGTTAACCTTTCATTTGATTCAATTATCTTTGTTCATGTGTTAACCTTTAATTTGATTCCATTAGCTTTGTAGAATGCATTCGACTTTTGTTTGATTCAATTAGCTTTGTTGAATGCATTTGACTTTAATTTGACTCAAAAACTTGGTTTGAATGTGTTTGTCTTTCATTTGATTCAATTAGTTTTGTTTGAATGTGTTTGACTTTCATATGATTCAATTAGCTTTGTTTTAATGTGTTTGACTTTCATTTGATTCAATTAGCTTTGTAGAATGCATTTGACAATCATTTGATTCAATTAGCTTTGTTAAATGCATTAGTCTTTAATTTGATTCAAAAAGCTTTGTTTGAATGTGTTTTACTTTCATTTGATTCAATTAGCTTTGTTTGAATGTGTTTGACTTTCATTTGATTCAATTAGCTTTGTTAAATGCATTAGACTTTAATTTGATTCAAAAAGCTTTGTTTGAATGTGTTTTACTTTCATTTGATTCAATAAGCTTTGTTTGATTGTGTTTGACTTTCATTTGATTCAATTAGCTTTGTTGAATGCATTGGACTTTAATTTGATTTAAAAAGCTTTATTTGAATGTGATTGACTTTCATTTGATTCAATTAGCTTTGTTTGAATCTGTTTGATTTTCATTTGATTCAATTAAGTTTGTTGAATACATTAGACTTTCATTGGATTCAATTAGCTTTGTGTGAATGTGTTTCACTTTCAATTAATCATGTATTTTTGTAGAATGCATTTGTCATTTATTTTTTTTCAAAAACCTTTGTTTGAATGGGTTTGAATTTAATTTGATTTAATTAGCTTTGATTGAATGTGTTTGACTTAAATTTGATTCATAAGTCTTGTTTGAATGTGTTTGACTTTCATTTGATTCAATTAGCTTTGTTGAATGCATTAGACTTTAATTTGATTTAAAAAGCTTTATTTGAATGTGTTTGACTTTCATTGGATTCAATTACCTTTGTTTGAATGTGTTTGACTTTCATTTGATTCAAAAAGCTTTGTTTGAATGTTTTTAACTTTCCGTGGATAATTAGCTTTGTTTGAATGTGTTTGACTTTTATTTGGTTCGAAAAGCTTTGTTTGAATGTGTTTAACTTTCATTTAATTCAATTAGCTTTGTTTGAATGTGTTTAACTTTCATTTGATTCAATTAGCTTTGTTGAATGCATTTGACTTTCAATTGATTCAAAAAACTTTGTTTGAATGTGTTTGACTTTCATTTAATTCAATTAGCTTTGTTTGAATGTGTTTGACTTTCATTTGATTCAATTAGCTTTGTTTTGATGTGTTTGACTTTCATTTGATTCAAATAGCTTTGTAGAATGCATTTGACCCTCATTTGATTCAATTAGCTTTGTTGAATGTATTAGACTTCAATATAATTCAAAAAGCTTTGTTTCAATGAGTTTGACTTCCATTTAATTTAATTAGCTTTGTTTGAATGTGTTTGACTTTCATTTGATTCAATTAGCTTTGTAGAATGCATTTGACTTTCATTTGATTCAATTAGCTTTGTTGAATGCATTTGACTTTCATATGATTCAAAAAGCTTTGTTTGAATGTGTTTGACTATCATTTGATTAAATTAGCTTTGTAGAATGCATTAGACTTTAATTTGATTCAAAAAGCTTTGTTTGAATGTATTTTACTTTCATTTGATTCAATTAGCTTTTTTTGAATTTGTTTGACTTTCATCTGATTCAATTAGCTTTGTTGAATGCATTATACTTTCATTGGATTCAATTAGCTTTGTTTGAATGTGTTTGACTTTCATTTGATTTAATTAGCTTTGTTAGAATGTGTTTAACTTTCATTTGATTCTATTAGCTTTGGAGAATGCATTTGACTTTCGTTTGATTCAATTAGCTTTGTTGAATGCATTTGACTTTAATTTGACTCAAAAACTTTGTTTGAATGTGTTTGATTTTCATTTGATTCAACTATGTTTGTTTTAATGTGTTTGACTTTCATTTGATTCAATTAGTTTTGTAGAATGCATTTGACCCTCATTTGATTCAATTAGCTTTGTTGAATGTATTAGACTTCAATATAATTCAACAAGCTTTGTTTGAATGTATTTGACTTTCATTTGATTCAATTAGCTTTGTTGAATGCATTTGACTTTCATATGATTCAAAAAGCTTTGTTTGAATGTGTTTGACTTTCATTTGATTCAATTAGCGTTGTAGAATGCATTAGACTTTAATTTGATTCAAAAAGCTTTGTTTAAATGTATTTTACTTTCATTTGATTCAATTAGCTTTTTTTGAATGTGTTTGACTTTCATTAGATTCAATTAGCTTTGTTGAATGCATTTGACTTTAATTTGATTCAAAAAGCTTTGTTTGAATGTGTTTAACTTTCCGTGGATAATTAGCTTTGTTTGAATATGTTTGACTTTAATTTGATTCAACGAGCTTTGTTTGAATGTGTTTGACTATCATTTGATTCAATTAGCTTTATAGAATTTGTTTGACTTTCATTTGATTAAATTAGCTTTGTTGAATGCAATAGGCTTTAATTTGATTTAAAAATCTTTGTTTTAATGTGTTTGACTTTCATTTGATTCAATTAGCTTTGTTTGAATGTGTTTGACTTTCATTTGATTCAATTAGCTTTGTTGAATGCAATAGACTTTAATTTGATTTAAAAAGCTTTGTTTTAATGTGTTTGACTTTCATTTTATTCAATTAGCTTTGTTTGAATGTCTTTGACTTTCATTTGATTCAATTAGGTTTGTTGAACGCATTAGACTTTCATTGGATTCAATTGGCTTTGTTTGTATGTGTTTCATTTTCAATTGATTCAATTAGCTTTGTAGAATGCATTGTACATTCATTTTATTCAAAAAGCTTTGTTTGAATGGGTTTGACTTTCATTGGATTTAATTAGCTCTGTTTGAATGTGTTTGAATTAAATTTGATTCATAAATCTTGTTTGAATGTGTTTCACTTTCTGATGCGAATCAAGAAGCTAAATCTTTTGAAGGATCTAATGTACTTTTAGATGGTCTAAACAACTCCATTATAGGTTGCCCAAACAAGGAAATAATCAAGAAAAGGTTCAATAGCTTAAATTGGAAAGAAAGAACCATGATTTCCAAGAACGAAGAAGTTGCGCAGTTCACTTCCGGCGACGATACAGGCGGCCACGCGCCGAGATGGGTCCCACGCTCCTGTCCACCGGCACCGGACTGAGCCCAGCCACAAGGTGGTGTGGCGCGTGTCACAAGTGGTGGCGCGTGAAGTGGTGTTTAGGCGGCGATATGAAAAGAATGATTTCTTTTCCTTAGTTTTATTTTGTGAGTCTTTACTTAGGTTTTTGCTTACAAGTTTTTACCTTTCACTTGAAAGGGTTTTTCTTGTTTTAAGCACTTAGGATTTCTAATTGCATTAGGAATTGTTTTAGTCTAGTAGACGTCAATAATAGCTTGGAGTGCAAGCTTGAGTTAGGATAAAATAGGCAAGTTTTATCTTAAGAGTAGTTTGAGTTTAAATAGGATTAAATAACTAAAATCAAAGTTATCTAAACTTTATTAAGTTATGCAATCCGTGGGTTTTTGTTAGGGGATTAGAATTCTAATTCAAGTGGGATTAGGATAGTTGATTGAGTCTATAAATATAGGGTTGTAATCTTCGAATAATATAGAAGTTTTAATCATACATTCATAATCATATTTCTTATTGCTTTTGTTTAAGTTGGATTACTTAAATTCTTGATTGGTGGATTCCAATTTGCTGTTTTGTTTGTTTTAGTTAAAACAATCATCTAGTTTAATTAATTAGGTGGATTCTTGATTAATTAATCTAAGTTTCTTGCTTAATTCTTGGTGGATTTTCTGTATAGAATTAGGTTAGATTCATATCCTCGTGAGGCTTAGTTTTCGGACTAAAAATCACATCATCTTGGTATCAGAGCACAGGTTCGGTAGAATTTAAACTGGTAACGTTTGGCTTGGAATTTTTGAGTGAATCTTTTTGCATTAGACTGGAAAAACGTCTAGCTATCTTCACCTAAAATTTCGTAACATTTGGTTGAGTAACGAACTCTGTACAGCCTTAAACTTTTGGTGTTGTTTCACTGGAATACGGGTTGGGAGTCCGGTTGTTGTTTGCTTCAAGATTCCATCAAGATTTTATCTTTTAATCAAGATTTTTGCATAGACTAACTTGGTTTGTGTAGGAATCATGTGTGACGAAGAGGTTCCACAAGTTCCAAGGGGTTTAACCTTAGAACAAGCGCAAAATCTTAGAAGAGATAGGCAAATCACCGAGTTGGCAGCAAGGTTGGAGGAGGTAATTAAGAGACTTGATACTCGTGATGGATCTTCTTCAAAGAGGGGTGATTCTAACCCTAATTCTAGTTCAAGTGAGGAAGAACAACCAAGGAGAAACCCTAGGAGGTCACGAAAGAATTATTCATCAAGTGATGATTCACCTAGACCTAGGAGAAGGGATAGACCTAAAGATGATGATAGAAACCTTAGGTTAGACCTTCCCGAATTCAATGGGAGTATGAATGAACCAGAGAAATATTTTGAATGGATTAGAAGGGCCGAAACACTCTTTGATTACAAGGAGTATGATGAAAGAAAGAAGTGTAAACTTGCGGAGTTGAAGCTCACTGGTTATGCTAGTCTTTGGTATGATAGTTTGAAAAAGAAGAGGCATAAGGAAGGGCGTAACAAAATCACAACTTGGGAGCAACTCAAGAAGCACATGAAAAAGAGGTTCGTTCCTAGTGATTATATTCAAGATATCTATCTGAAGATGCAAACTTTTAAACAAAATTCTATGACTGTTGAGAATTATATTGTTGAATTTGAGAAGTTATGCATGCTATGTGGTTTAGAAGAGATTGTTGAACATAAGATTGCTAGATTTATTTCGGGATTGAATGATAATATTGCTGAAAAAGTTGAATTACAACAATATTGGTCTTTTGAGGATGTGTGTAAAGTGGCTATCAAAGTTGAAAAACAATTAAAAGGGAAGAAGGGCTCGTTCACTAAGTCCTATGTACAAGGGTTCTCGAAACCTTTTGAGAAATCTAGTGAGGAAAAATGTGGTTCTAGTTTGAATTACAAAGAATCTAAGCCTAAATTCGAAACTAACAAGAAGTTTGTGGAAGGAAGGAAGTGCTTTAAGTGTGGTAGTATTGGTCACATTGCAAGTGATTGTCCTTCTAAAAGGGTCATGACGGCTCAAGAATGGGAACAAGAGCAGGCTATGTGTGAGCAAGGTAGTGACGATGAAAAGGATGAAGAAAACTTTGAAGAAGAGGAGGAACACATGGAAGAAATTGAACCCGAGACTCATGGTCAAATTTTGGTCCTAAGGAGAGCACTACACTCAAAACCTATGTCTATTGAGGGCAATCAAAGGGAGAAAATCTTTCTAACAAGATGCAAGGTGAAAGATAGGTTGTGTGATATGATCATAGAAACGGGAAGTTGCACCAATGTAGTGTCTACTACTTTGGTAGATAAATTAGAGTGGCCAATTACCGAGCATCCAAACCCTTACAAGCTTCATTGGCTCAATAATTCGAGTGATGTCAAGGTTAATAAACAAGCTTTAATATCCTTTTCAATTGGTAAATTTCATGATAAAGTTTTATGTGATGTTTGTCCTATGGATGCATGTCATATACTATTAGGCCGTCCTTGGCAATATGATAGATTTGTGAAATTTAATGGAAGGACTAATGTGTACTCCGTGGAGGTTGGAAACAAACGTTTAAGTCTACATCCTTTATCTCATAAAGGACAGAATAAGTGCTCAAGTGTTACTCGTAGTTCAAGTTTGTTTCTAAGAGAAAAAGTATTCAAGGAAGAAATCGATAGAGGACCCAAGACATGTTTTCTTGCTAAAGAAGGTGACAATTATGAAGATGGTGAGTGCCAAGAAGACTTGTCTACTGAAAGCGGTGATGAAGATTCTACATATACTATTGAAAACCTTTTTACTTGTATTGATGAAGTAAATTTGAGGGCAAATTCTTTTGAAGAAGAGGAGGATGATGCGAATCAAGAAGCTAATTCTTTTGAAGGATCTAATGTACTTTTAGATGGTCTAAACAACTCCATTATAGGTTGCCCAAACAAGGAAATAATCAAGAAAAGGTTAAATAGTTTAAATTGGAAAGAAAGAACCATGATTTCCAAGAACGAAGAAGTTGCGCAGTTCACTTCCGGCGACGATACAGGCGGCCACGCGCCGAGATGGGTCCCACGCTCCTGTCCACCGGCACCGGACTGAGCCCAGCCACAAGGTGGTGTGGCGCGTGTCACAAGTGGTGGCGCGTGAAGTGGTGTTTAGGCGGCGATATGAAAAGAATGATTTCTTTTCCTTAGTTTTATTTTGTGAGTCTTTACTTAGGTTTTTGCTTACAAGTTTTTACCTTTCACTTGAAAGGGTTTTTCTTGTTTTAAGCACTTAGGATTTCTAATTGCATTAGGAATTGTTTTAGTCTAGTAGGCGTCAATAATAGCTTGGAGTGCAAGCTTGAGTTAGGATAAAATAGGCAAGTTTTATCTTAAGAGTAGTTTGAGTTTAAATAGGATTAAATAACTAAAATCAAAGTTATCTAAACTTGATTAAGTTATGCAATCCATGGGTTTTTGTTAGGGGATTAGAATTCTAATTCAAGTGGGATTAGGATAGTTGATTGAGTCTATAAATATAGGGTTGTAATCTTCGAATAATATAGAAGTTTTAATCATACATTCATAATCATATTTCTTATTGCTTTTGTTTAAGTTGGATTACTTAAATTCTTGATTGGTGGATTCCAATTTGCTGTTTTGTTTGTTTTAGTTAAAACAATCATCTAGTTTAATTAATTAGGTGGATTCTTGATTAATTAATCTAAGTTTCTTGCTTAATTCTTGGTGGATTTTCTGTATAGAATTAGGTTAGATTCATATCCTTGTGAGGCTTAGTTTTCGGACTAAAAATCACATCACTTTCATTTGATTCAATTAGCTTTGTTGAATGCATTAGACTTTAATTTGAGTTAAAAAGCTTTATTTGAATGTGTTTGACTTTCATTGGATTCAATTAGCTTTGTTTGAATGTGTTTGACCTTCATTTGATTCAATTAGCTTTGTTTGAATGTGTTTGACTTTCATTTGATTCAATTAGCTTTGTTCATGTGTTAACCTTTCATTTGATTCAATTATCTTTGTAGAATGCATTCGACTTTTGTTTGATTCAATTAGCTTTGTTGAATGCATTTGACTTTAATTTGACTCAAAAACTTGGTTTGAATGTGTTTGTCTTTCATTTGATTCAATTAGTTTTGTTTGAATGTGTTTGACTTTCATATGATTCAATTAGCTTTGTTTTAATGTGTTTGACTTTTATTTGATTCAATTAGCTTTGTAGAATGCATTTGACAATCATTTGATTCAATTAGCTTTGTTAAATGTATTAGACTTTAGTTTGATTCAAAAATCTTTGTTTGAATGTGTTTTACTTTCATTTGATTCAATTAGCTTTGTTTGAATGTGTTTGACTTTCATTTGATTCAATTAGCTTTGTTGAATGCATTACACTTTAATTTGATTTAAAAAGCTTTATTTGAATGTGTTTGACTTTCATTGGATTCAATTACCTTTGTTTGAATGTGTTTGACTTTCATTTGATTCAAAAAGCTTTGTTTGAATGTTTTTAACTTTCCGTGGATAATTAGCTTTGTTTGAATGTGTTTGACTTTTATTTGGTTCGAAAAGCTTTGTTTGAATGTGTTTAACTTTCATTTAATTCAATTAGCTTTGTTTGAATGTGTTTAACTTTCATTTGATTCAATTAGCTTTGTTGAATGCATTTGACTTTCAATTGATTCAAAAAACTTTGTTTGAATGTGTTTGACTTTCATTTAATTCAATTAGCTTTGTTTGAATGTGTTTGACTTTCATTTGATTCAATTAGCTTTGTTTTGATGTGTTTGACTTTCATTTGATTCAATTAGCTTTGTAGAATGCATTTGACCCTCATTTGATTCAATTAGCTGTGTTGATTGTATTAGACTTCAATATAATTCAAAAAGCTTTGTTTCAATGAGTTTGACTTCCATTTAATTTAATTAGCTTTGTTTGAATGTGTTTGACTTTCATTTGATTCAATTAGCTTTGTAGAATGCATTTGACTTTCATTTGATTCAATTAGCTTTGTTGAATGCATTTGACTTTCATATGATTCAAAAAGCTTTGTTTGAATGTGTTTGACTATCATTTGATTAAATTAGCTTTGTAGAATGCATTAGACTTTAATTTGATTCAAAAAGCTTTGTTTGAATGTATTTTACTTTCATTTGATTCAATTAGCTTTTTTTGAATTTCTTTGACTTTCATATGATTCAATTAGCTTTGTTGAATGCATTATACTTTCATTGGATTCAATTAGCTTTGTTTGAATGTGTTTGACTTTCATTTGATTTAATTAGCTTTGTTAGAATGTGTTTAACTTTCATTTGAATCTTTTAGCTTTGGAGAATGCATTTGACTTTCGTTTGATTCAATTAGCTTTGTTGAATGCATTTGACTTTAATTTGACTCAAAAACTTGGTTTGAATGTGTTTGTCTTTCATTTGATTCAATTAGGTTTGTTAGAATGTGTTTGACTTTCATATGATTCAATTAGCTTTGTTTTAATGTGTTTGACTTTCTTTTTTCAATTAGCTTTGAAGAATGCATTTGACAATCATTTGATTCAATTAGCTTTGTTAAATGCATTAGACTTTAATTTGATTCAAAAAGCTTTGTTTGAATGTGTTTTACTTTCATTTGATTCAATTAGCTTTGTTTGAATGTGTTTGACTTTCATTTGATTCAATTAGCTTTGTTGAATGCATTACACTTTAATTTGATTTAAAAAGCTTTATTTGAATGTGTTTGACTTTCATTTGGTTCAATTACCTTTGTTTGAATGTGTTTGACTTTCATTTGATTCAAAAAGCTTTGTTTGAATGTTTTTAACTTTCCGTGGATAATTAGCTTTGTTTGAATGTGTTTGACTTTTATTTGGTTCGAAAAGCTTTGTTTGAATGTGTGTAACTTTCATTTAATTCAATTAGCTTTGTTTGAATGTGTTTAACTTTCATTTGATTCAATTAGCTTTGTTGAATGCATTTGACTTTCAATTGATTCAAAAAACTTAGTTTGAATGTGTTTGACTTTCATTTAATTCAATTAGCTTTGTTTGAATGTGTTTGACTTTCATTTGATTCAATTAGCTTTGTTTTGATGTGTTTGACTTTCATTTGATTCAATTAGCTTTGTAGAATGCATTTGACCCTCATTTGATTCAATTAGCTTTGTTGAATGTATTAGACTTCAATATAATTCAAAAAGCTTTGTTTCAATGAGTTTGACTTCCATTTAATTTAATTAGCTTTGTTTGAATGTGTTTGAGTTTCATTTGATTCAATTAGCTTTGTATAATGCATTTGACCCTCATTTGATTCAATTAGCTTTGTTGAATGCAATATACTTTAATTTGATTTAAAAAGCTTTGTTTTAATGTGTTTGACTTTCATTTTATTCAATTAGCTTTGTTTGAATGTGTTTGACTTTCATTTGATTCAATTAGGTTTGTTGAATGCATTAGACTTTCATTGGATTCAATTGGCTTTGTTTGTATGTGTTTCATTTTCAATTGATTCAATTAGCTTTGTAGAATGCATATTACATTCATTTTATTCAAAAAGCTTTGTTTGAATGGGTTTGACTTTCATTGGATTTAATTAGCTCTGTTTGAATGTGTTTGAATTAAATTTGATTCATAAATCTTGTTTGAATGTGTTTGACTTTCATTTGATTCAATTAGCTTTGTTGAATGCATTAGACTTTAATTTGAGTTAAAAAGCTTTATTTGAATGTGTTTGACTTTCATTGGATTCAATTAGCTTTGTTTGAATGTGTTTGACCTTCATTTGATTCAATTAGCTTTGTTTGAATGTGTTTGACTTTCATTTGATTCAATTAGCTTTGTTCATGTCTTAACCTTTCATTTGATTCAATTAGCTTTGTAGAATGCATTCGACTTTTGTTTGATTCAATTAGCTTTGTTGAATGCATTTGACTTTAATTTGACTCAAAAACTTGGTTTGAATGTGTTTGTCTTTCATTTGATTCAATTAGGTTTGTTAGTATGTGTTTGACTTTCATATGATTCAATTAGCTTTGTTTTAATGTGTTTGACTTTCTTTTTTAAATTAGCTTTGTAGAATGCATTTGACAATCATTTGATTCAATTAGCTTTGTTAAATGCATTAGACTTTAATTTGATTCAAAAAGCTTTGTTTGAATGTGTTTTACTTTCATTTGATTCAATTAGCTTTGTTTGAATGTGTTTGACTTTCATTTGATTCAATTAGCTTTGTTGAATGCATTACACTTTAATTTGATTTAAAAAGCTTTATTTGAATGTGTTTGACTTTCATTGGATTCAATTACCTTTGTTAGAATGTGTTTGACTTTCATTTGATTCAAAAAGCTTTGTTTGAATGTTTTTAACTTTCCGTGGATAATTAGCTTTGTTAGAATGTGTTTGACTTTTATTTGGTTCGAAAAGCTTTGTTTGAATGTGTTTAACTTTCATTTAATTCAATTAGCTTTGTTTGAATGTGTTTGACTATCATTTGATTCAATTAGCTTTATAGAATTTGTTTGACTTTCATTTGATTAAATTAGCTTTGTTGAATGCAATAGACTTTAATTTGATTTAAAAAGCTTTGTTTTAATGTGTTTGACTTTCATTTGATTCAATTAGCTTTGTTTGAATGTGTTTGACTTTCATTTGATTCAATTAGCTTTGTTGAATGCAATAGACTTTAATTTGATTTAAAAAGCTTTGTTTTAATGTGTTTGACTTTCATTTTATTCAATTAGCTTTGTTTGAATGTGTTTGACTTTCATTTGATTCAATTAGGTTTGTTGAATGCATTAGACTTTCATTGGATTCAATTAGCTTTGTTGAATGCATTAGACTTTAATTTGAGTTAAAAAGGTTTATTTGAATGTGTTTGACTTTCATTGGATTAAATTAGCTTTGTTTGAATGTGTTTGACCTTCATTTGATTCAATTAGCTTTGTTTGAATGTGTTTGACTTTCATTTGATTCAATTAGCTTTGTTCAAGTGTTAACCTTTCATTTGATTCAATTAGCTTTGTAGAATGCATTAGACTTTTGTTTGATTCAATTAGCTTTGTTGAATGCATTTGACTTTAATTTGACTCAAAAACTTGGTTTGAATTTGTTTGTCTTTCATTTGATTCAATTAGGTTTGTTTGAATGTGTTTGACTTTCATATGATTCAATTAGCTTTGTTTTAATGTGTTTGACTTTCATTTGATTCAATTAGCTTTGTAGAATGCATTTGACAATCATTTGATTCAATTAGCTTTGTTAAATGCATTAGACTTTAATTTGATTCAAAAATCTTTGTTTGAATGTGTTTTACTTTCATTTGATTCAATTAGCTTTGTTTGAATGTGTTTGACTTTCATTTGATTCAATTAGCTTTGTTGAATGCATTACACTTTAATTTGATTTAAAAAGCTTTATTTGAATGTGTTTGACTTTCATTGGATTCAATTACCTTTGTTTGAATGTGTTTCATTTTCAATTGATTCAATTAGCTTTGTAGAATGAATTTTACATTCATTTTATTCAAAAAGCTTTGTTTGAATGGGTTTGACTTTCATTGGATTTAATTAGCTCTGTTTGAATGTGTTTGAATTAAATCTGATTCATAAATCTTGTTTGAATGTGTTTGACTTTCATTTGATTCAATTAGCTTTGTAGAATGCATTTGACAATCATTTGATTCAATTAGCTTTGTTTGAATGTGTTTGACTTTCATTTGATTCAATTAGCTTTGTTGAATGCAATAGACTTTAATTTGATTCAATTAGCTTTGTTTGAATGTGTTTGACTTTCATTTGATTCAATTAGCTTTGTTGAATGCGTTACACTTTAATTTGATTTAAAAAGCTTTATTTGAATGTGTTTGACTTTCATTGGATTCAATTGGCTTTGTTTGTATGTGTTTCATTTTCAATTGATTCAATTAGCTTTGTAGCATGCATTTTACATTCATTTTATTCAAAAAGCTTTGTTTGAATGGGTTTGACTTTCATTGGATTTAATTAGCTCTGTTTGAATGTGTTTGAATTAAATCTGATTCATAAATCTTGTTTGAATGTGTTTGACTTTCATTTGATTCAATTAGCTTTGTCGAATGCATTACACTTTAATTTGATTTAAAAAGCTTTATTTGAATGTGTTTGACTTTCATTGGATTCAATTACCTTTGTTTGAATGTGTTTGACTTTCATTTGATTCAAAAAGCTTTGTTTGAATGTTTATAACTTTCCGTGGATAATTAGCTTTGTTTGAATGTGTTTGACTTTTATTTGGTTCGAAAAGCTTTGTTTGAATGTGTTTAACTTTCATTTATTTCAATTAGCTTTGTTTGAATGTGTTTAACTTTCATTTGATTCAATTAGCTTTGTTGAATGCATTTGACTTTCAATTGATTCAAAAAACTTTGTTTGAATGTGTTTGACTTTCATTTAATTCAATTAGCTTTGTTTGAATGTGTTTGACTTTCATTTGATTCAATTAGCTTTGTTTTGATGTGTTTGACTTTCATTTGATTCAAATAGCTTTGTAGAATGCATTTGACCCTCATTTGATTCAATTAGCTTTGTTGAATGTATTAGACTTCAATATAATTCAAAAAGCTTTGTTTCAATGAGTTTGACTTCCATTTAATTTAATTAGCTTTGTTTGAATGTGTTTGACTTTCATTTGATTCAATTAGCTTTGTAGAATGCATTTGACTTTCATTTGATTCAATTAGCTTTGTTGAATGCATTTGACTTTCATATGATTCAAAAAGCTTTGTTTGAATGTGTTTGACTATCATTTGATTAAATTTGCTTTGTAGAATGCATTAGACTTTAATTTGATTCAAAAAGCTTTGTTTGAATGTATTTTACTTTCATTTGATTCAATTAGCTTTTTTTGAATTTGTTTGACTTTCATCTGATTCAATTAGCTTTGTTGAATGCATTATACTTTCATTGGATTCAATTAGCTTTGTTTGAATGTGTTTGACTTTCATTTGATTTAATTAGCTTTGTTAGAATGTGTTTAACTTTCATTTGATTCTATTAGCTTTGGAGAATGCATTTGACTTTCGTTTGATTCAATTAGCTTTGTTGAATGCATTTTGATTAGGGGATTTTTATCCACCAATCACCGACTGACAAGTGGACCAACCAGGTTCCGCCACGTGTCCTTCACGTAGGCCAATAGGAGCCTGCCACGTGTCAATCGCTGATACGTCCTCTACGGACCAATTGAGACACGACACGTGTCCACCCATGCCAAATGGGAAAACCGGCCAACAAGGCCCAATCCTGTTTAGAGGCCCAGTCAGCCCTAGGTTTACCCTAAACCTAGAGAGTGGCACGCTTCACGAGGTTATAAATACCCCTCTTAATCCTCATTAAGGGGGGGAACACGGAAAAACACACGGATTACGCATTAAACACTCTCACCTAGAGAGACCAAACCACTTTAATTTCCGCATTAATTACTCCTTAATCCGGTACTAACTTGACCGTTGGAGGCGGAGCTCCCACCACCAAGAGTCTCCGTTGTTTTGCAGGTACAGGCGTCTGGTTCCAGTCTCGGTGTTGTAACTCTCCCGCAGGACATCAGAAAACCCCGAAACATTTTGGCGCCGTCTGTGGGGAGAGTACTTCTGAGATGGCATCCACGTTTGTACCGACTTTTGAAGAGAGGCGTCCCCTAGACGACCCTCAAGTCCAGTCGGACCATGATACTGAAAATGAACTTGAAGTTGAAGCTCACACAGCTCCAGACGGGACCCTAAGGGCCCGACGTACCCGTCAGACCGAAAGGAGAGAACGGGAACATTTTCAAACTGAAGGCGAGCCAGCAGGCGCACCGCCTGTTCGGCAGCAGGCAACTGATGGGTCTGCTCCCGTCACAAGGAACGAACTCATGACCTTCATGAGGGACTTCAAGGGAGAGATTCAAGAGTTGTTAAATAAGAAGCCTGCACCGTCCAAGGGACAGTCGGCTACGAAACCTTCCACTTCCGGCAAGAGGAAGCCGGTTCAAGGACGAGAGGGAACTCCTCATCCTAGATCCAGGAAGTGGGAGCCGCCTGCCCTTGATCTCACAAAATACCATTTTCCTACTCCAGGAAAGAGGAAACTTGTCCGTCACATTCAGGCGGACGGGTCGAAGAAAACATACACAGACGCTCGTCTGCTGTTAGAGTAGAAGAAGAATGACCGACTGTCTGAGTCGGCCTTTACTTCCGAATTCCAAGAAAGTCTGCGAAATACCTCGATGAGGCATACCCAGTCGTATCATGAGAGTCAGTCAGGCGGCACCTCCCGTCAGTCCGGCTTTCATAGCGACCAGGCGGTACCAAACTTACCGTTTGTACCACAACAACAGTATTTTATGCCGCCACCTCCGTTTGGTGGACAGGCAGCTAAAAATGTCCAACCTTTGGACTGGCAGCTACGGTTGCTTAGACTTGGTGAACAGCCGTCGGCCTTCTCCAAGGAAATTACTGAGGCCGCCCAGCCGGCCAAAGTGAAAAATGTGTTAGTAGGCGCCTATGACGGCACTACTAACCCAGAAGATCATCTGATGGCATTCTCCAACCTAATGTACCTTCAAGGGTTGGATGATCCCACCTGGTGCAAGTGTTTTCCAACGACTCTCAAAGGAATCGCACAGCAATGGTTCGGCAACCTGCCGACTGGTTGTGTAAACAACTTCAGAACGCTTGCTTACTTGTTCACCTCCAACTTCGCCATGAATATCCCTGCGAAGAAGACGACCCTTGATTTGGGAACAATTCAGCAGGGTGAGAAGGAGGGGCTTCGATCTTATATCAGGCGGTTTAACCTGATGAGGATACAGATTCAAGGGTTACCGGATGAGGTGGCCTATACTGACTTTTTCAGGGGTCTCAAAGACGGGTCGACCTTCAAATTCGATCTGGTTCGAAAGAGGGTGGCGACTCTTCAGGAGGCCTTGATTGAAGCAGAAGCCTACATACAGGCGACTGATCTTTGTAGTACAGCAAAACAGTCGGACGGGAAAAAGTTCGACAAAAGAGAAGGACGACAGATACAGTCGTCAAACAAAGATCAAAAGAAGAGAAAAGAGGTCTGGGCGACTGATTCCTCTAAACAGCCGGCCCAGAAGAAGAAAAAAGAATTCAAACCATACTCTCCAAAGTATGCGTTTAACAAGGATAGCCAAGCTATCCTAAAAGTAATAAAGGGACGGATTTCTATTGAGAAGCCGGTCCCCATGAAGGGTTCTGCAAGCAACCGGAACCAAGACAAATTTTGTGATTATCATGAAGATGTTGGTCATCACACCAACGAATGCATCAGTCTCATGCGGTATTTGGACCGCCTGGCTGAGCAAGGTGATCTTGACTCTTTTGTCAAGAAATCCACGGGGAACACCTCCTCGAAAAAGCAGTCGGCCAAAAAGAATCAACAGGCCGACAGCTCTTATACAGATGATGCAGTCGTCTACACTATTGCAGGCGGCTTCGCAGGAGGAGGTCCCACTATTAGGGGCAACAAAGACAATATCAGGCGGCTAGATGTAAATGCCGTTCACCCAGAACGGTCCTCCAAATATTCATTTCCTGAGATTGTCATTACTGAAGAAGATCTAGGAGGGGTCAGGGGGCCGCATGACGACCCTATCGTCATTGAATGTAAAGTGGCCAACCAGAGAGTTGGCCGAATCCTCATAGATACCGGAAGCTCCTCAGATCTTATCAGTAGCAAATGTCTGTCAAAATTGAAGTACAAGACTGATTGTATACATCCGGCCTCCCACCCTTTAGTAGGGTTTGGAGGAGGAGTCGTCCACCCTGTAGGACGAATAGATTTACCCATCCGCCTGGGTGAAAAAGGGGAAGGACGACACATGGTAGTCCGATTCCTGGTGGTAGAAGAACTCTCGGCCTACAACATGATTCTGGGACGACCAACCCTGAATAATTCCAAGGCTGTAATAATCCCATCTCTCATGTTGCTCAAGTTTGAGAGGGATAATGGAACAGTCGGGTCCCTAAGGGGAGATCAAAGGATGGCCCGAGAATGCTATCTCTCGGATGTCAAGCCCACTGTTATGGCCGCTGAGTCCAGTGGAGGAAAGATAGACCTTGACAATGTCAAGGAGAGTGCGCCTGTTCAAGAAACAGGCGGCAAGAAAAGAAAGGCATCCCAGATGGGGGCCGCAAGAAAAGATAAAAAATAGCAATCATTGGCAGAGGAGCGGTCGGATGAATTCCGCCCTCAGCCGGCTGGTGAGCATACGGACCTAATCTTAGATGTCACGCGTCCTGACCGAACAGTCAAAGTTGGGACGACTGCTCTCTGGGTCCTAGGTGACGACTTTCACAATCTGTTGAAAGAATACAAGGACATCTTTGCATTCGAAGTCCATGAAATGCCAGGCATTAGTCCTGAGCTGGCGGTACATAAACTAGCTGTGGATCCAAAAAAGAAGCCGGTAAGGCAGAAGAAGCGGAACCATGGCGAAGAAAGAAGTCAGGCGGCAGCCGCCGAAGTTAAAAAATTACTTGATGCAGGATTCATTCGGCAATGTTTCTTCCCAGATTGGGTTGCAAATATTGTGCTTGTTAAAAATCCGAATGGTACCTGGCGAATGTGTGTAGACTACACAGACTTAAACAAGGCGTGCCCCAAAGACAGTTACCCTCTGCCTAAAATTGACAATCTGGTCGACTCAACAGCCGGCCATGCTTTGATGAGTTTTATGGACGCTTACTCTGGTTTCCATCAAATACCTTTATGGAGGAAGGATCAGGAGAAGACGGCCTTCGTCACTGATCAAGGGTTATACTGTTACACGGTCATGCCATTTGGTCTTAAGAATGCCCCGGCCACTTTCCAACGAATGATAAACACTGTGTTCTTTGATCAGATTGGGAGAAATGTCGAGGCATATATTGATGATATGATTGTCAAGTCTAAACTTCAGAAAGATCATCTGTCGGACCTCCGAGAAACTTTCGCCACACTCAGGCGGCACCATGTCATGCTCAATCCCAAGAAATGTGTCTTTGGAGTTGAGTCTGGGAAATTTCTCGGATTTCTCATTAATCAGAGAGGAATAGAGGCGAACCCTGAGAAGGTGCAGGCGGTCATTGACATGCAGTCGCCCCGTACCGTCCGAGAGGTTCAGAAGTTAACAGGTTGTCTGGCGGCCTTGGGAAGATTTCTAAGCCGATCAGGCGACAAATGCCTATACTTTTTCCAGGCAATTAAGAAAAAGGCAAGGTTTGAATGGGGGCCGGATGCTGAGGCGGCTTTCCAAAAATTGAAAGTTCACTTGCATTCCTTGCCGAGGCTGGTCAGCCCTTTCCCCAAAGAAGTACTCTACATGTACCTGGCCGTCTCAGATCATGCGTTAAGCGCTGTTCTTCTTGCTGAAAGAGACGGCTGTCAGCTCCCGGTCTACTTTGTCAGCCATGTGCTGAAAAATGCCGAGTTGAGGTATCCCTTAGTGGAGAAATTTGGTCTTGCGCTCTTCATGGCTGTTAAAAAATTAAAGCCCTACTTTTTGGCGCATGCAGTCGTCGTGTATACAGACCAACCTATCAAGCGGCCACTGACTGTCATGGAGTCGTCGGGCCGAATGATCAAATGGGCCATAGAAATACAGAGCCTCGAAGTTACCTTCGAGCCTAGAAAAGTAGTGAAGGGGCAAGCCTTTGCTGACTTTATTGTTGAGATGACTCGCCCCCCTGACTCTCAAGTTCCAGACCAAGTCTGGAAGGTATATGCGGATGGAAGCTCTACTTCAAATGGTTGTGGAGCAGGCGTCATATGTCAGTCGCCAGAAGGCGACAAATACGAGTATGCTTTACGCTTCAGTTTTCAGGCTTCAAACAATGAAGCAGAATATGAAGCTTTACTAGCTGGAATCCGCATGTGCAAGGCGGCAGGGGCTAGGAAATTAGACGCCTGTTCCGATTCACAATTGATAGTGAGTCAGTACAATGGCGAATATGAAGCAACCCATCCGGCCATGATCAAGTATTTACAGGCGGTTCGACAAGCGGTCGGCTCCCTTGAGGATTTCCATCTGATCCAAGTGCCGAGATCAGAAAATAACCAGGCGGATGCACTTTCAAAATTAGCATCATCCGCCTCCTGTGATACTCCTCGAACCGTTTTTTGGGAAGTAGTGGAGCAGAGAAGCATTGAGGGAGACCCTATTGGAATCTTAGACAGAAGCTCAACCTGGATGGATCCAATCAGGGCATATCTGACAAATGGTACCCTGCCGGATGATCATCAACAGGCGGCAGTGCTGAAAAGACGAGCCACCAATTTTGAAATAATAAAGGGAGAACTTCACAAAAGGGGGTATCTTCAACCTTTCTTAAAGTGTGTTACTCCAGAAAAGGGCCGAGAGATACTAGACGATCTTCACTCTGGTCACTGTGCTTCCCATATAGGCGGAAGGACGCTTGCTCAACGGGCAAGGCGACAGGGCTACTTCTGGCCTACCTTAGAAGCAGATGCTATGGTGATGGTGAAAAAGTGTGACAAGTATCAAAGGTTTGGCAAACTAATTCACCGTCCGGCAACTGACCTCACCACCATTCATAGTCCCCTACCGTTTGCTAAATGGGGCATGGATATTCTGGGTCCATATACGCCTGCTACAGGCGGAAGGAGGTACATACTTGTTGCCGTCGACTACTTCACTAAATGGGTAGAGGCGGAGGCTGTTAAGGGAATCAAGACGAAGGATGTAATTTCTTTCATTTGGAGAAATGTCATCACTCGGTTCGGGGTTCCCATGTCTATGGTTTTTGATAATGGTCCCCAATTTGAGACGCCTGTTCTCAAAAGCTGGTTGGGTGACCAAGGAATTGCACACTGCTTTGCATCTGTCGGCCGTCCACAAGCAAACGGCCAGGTAGAAGCCTTTAATAAAATCATCTCAGACGGTCTGAAGAAAAAGATTGAACGAGCAGGCGGCCTATGGGCGGATGAACTACCACATGTTCTCTGGTCCATTAGGACGACTGAAAAAGGGGCGACTGGAGAAACTCCATTCCTCCTAACTTATGGTGCGGAAGCTGTTCTTCCAATAGAACACTATGAGCCGACTCTTCGAGTAATGCTATATGACGAAGAGGCAAACTGGGAAGCCATGCGCCTGGCGTTAGACTCACTCCCTGAAAAGAGGGGCAATGCTGTCTTGCGCCATGAGATCTACCGCCTGAGAATGACTCGATCATACAACAGAAAAGTGCACAGGCGTCCACTCAAAGTGGGGGACTTTGTACTTAGAAAAATGGAAGCTGTTGGTAGGGCTAATGAGTCTGGCAAGCTAACTCCCAACTGGGAAGGTCCCTACCGAATCTATGAAGAGGTTAGAGACTGTACCTACCGTCTGGAAACACCACACGGCCAGCCGTTGCCTCGAACTTGGAACATAGATAATCTTAAGAAATATTTCTTTTGAAAAATGTAAAGTCAAGGACTACTTGAATAAAGTTTGCATTCTTACTATTCAATTTTGTATTAAGAGGGGCATGCCAACTGACAAACAGTCGGCTACTCTCCAAGTTTAAATTCATTTTTACTTTAAGAGGGGCATGCCAACTGACAAACAGTCGGCTACTCTCCATGTTTAAGAGGGGCACGCCGCTTGTTTCACTCAACCGGCTACCCTCACATAATCTAGTTCACCAAGAACTATCAAAAAACATGATCAGACCAGGTGTCAAGCCAACTGATCAAAATATAAAAATTCAATTCGACCTGTCCCAACATTATAGCAGGCGTCCGACGGCATCCATCCGGATGAAATTCGTCGCAGAGAGCAGCTCCCTTTTGGGTGGAACATTGTTCTATAAACTAATCACACGGCACCTATACGACTGTCCCCAAGGGCAACCACGTAGCCGTTTTTGAGACAAGGATAACTTTTATCACTAACCAAACTAGTGGTAACAGTTGACATCTGAGTCGGATGACCGCCTGTATTACTTGGGATAAATGCAGGGGGTACCTCTTGAGTTAATAGCCAACAAACATTGGCGAATCAAGGGGTCCAGCCTGGTACCTCTACTACTCAATCTAGAATGAGGACGACTGAGCAACACCAACGTTAACTCATAGTCACTCTCTCAAACTTGGTATGGAACCTAAAAAGTTTGAGTAGACCACCTGTTTTTTGGCAAACAAGGGCACTTAAACCACTATTCCTACTAGGTTTCCATTCGAGTTAATAGCCAACAAACATTGGCGAATAAAGGGGAACAACCGGTACCCACCGCTTGATACCTCTACTACTCAATCACTAGGCGACTAGGTAAGAGCCATATTTACTTAGTCACCTCTTAAAAATTTTAGTATGAAATTAAAAAGTTCATACAAGCTCACACTGATTATGATAGGAAACAGTCGTCCAAGACTGCCTATAGCAAAAAAAAACACAAATAAGAAAACCTTTTCCTACTTGGTTAATTTTACAAATGACAGGACCGCCTGCCTAAGGGTAATCCAGTCGTAGACTGCCTAAAGTCTAGCCTACAAAATACAAGTAAGAAAACCTTTTCCTACTTGGTTAATTTTACAAATGACAGGACCGCCTGCCTAAGGGTAATCCAGTCGTAGACTGCCTAAAGTCTAGCCTACAAAATACAAGTAAGAAAACCCTTTCCTACTTGGTTAATTTTACAAATGACAGGACCGCCTGCCTAAAGGTAATCCAGTCTTTTAAACGGGTCGAATACCGATTGAATAAATGGCCGACTGATCGCCTAGTTTGGAAACAGACAACCAGTCGTCCAGGGGCATAGGCGGCGTGACTAACCATCCGTACCTGTCTACAATCGGCCATGCAAAACAGTCGGTACAGGGTACAATTCATTACCAAATATGCAATACTTAGACAAATTTCAAGCAAAATAAAATTGCATTAAGGAGATCAAAATATTCAGAACCCCGGCCCCCTGGCCGGGTAAATACAAGCAAACGGCACGCAGGTCGTGGAAAAAGACATAAAAGCTTAAGAAGGGGGCAGATCTTCAACATTAGCAGCTTCCGCCTGGTCAGCATTCTTCTTGCTGGACTCGGCCTCAGCTGCATCCTTCTTCGATGCCTTGCCCCCAAGTGGCACAAGCGCAACTATCGGCTGCTCCACCCCATCCAAGGCCTCCTCAAACGCCTCTTCCTCAGCAACCGCCAGGATCTCTTGATTATAAGTATCAGAACACTGGCGGTACGTTTTTTCCCATGAGGCAAAGTCGGCACTGGGGAAGAGGCGGCTCCAGGTCATGCGCTGGATCTGGGAAGAGTCTTCCATCATCTCTCGGACGAGATCTTTCTTCTCTTGCTCGGCCTTCTCCGAGAGCTCTTTAGTGAGACTCTTCTCCTGGGTCACCAGGCGTTCCTTTACATTAGCCAAGGATTTCTCCATGGCTTCGTATGAGAGCATTTTTTGGCGGAGAGGTTTAAGCTCGGCCTTGAGATTGGAGACGGTCGCCTCCAGCTCGCTGTTCCTCTTCTGGGCCGCCTCTAACTGAGCCCGGACAGCGGCGGTAGCCTGCGCCTGATAATAAAGAATATCAATTGTCAGAACTTCATTTTGGGCAATTTGAAACATTGCCTTATCACAGTTAGAGGCGGCCATAGCTTTTGCAGCCTTTACCTCTTTATTCTTCCGATCAAGCGGCTTGCGAAGGCCGTTCACACGGAGCAGGGCCTAAGTAAAGAGAAAACATGCGTTAGTTTCCAAAGAAAAAAGATAACAGGCGTCCTGAAATTCAAATACTCAAAAAAAAAAAAATGCTAAGTATACCTCAGCAAGGACCCCTGCAATCCCATCAAGGTCAAGGGTGCCGACACCCCTGACGGCCTCCCTTTCAGATGGAGGAACTGCTTTAATCATAGACTTGGCTACCTCCACCAAGTCAGGCTCCTGAGGGCCGGCTGCATCAATCATAAAAAGCAGGTTAGACCTAGTTAAGAAGGAAACAAGTGTAAAAAATTTTACAAGGAAATTGTCCATACTTCTAGGCGGCCCCGCCGGAGTTTTTGAGGGAGTGGCCGGCTGCTTCTCAGCCGCCACCTGTTTCCTGGAAGACCCAGGAGAGCTTGCAACAGTCGTCCTCCGGGTCTTGGGGTCCGGCTGTTGCGAGGAAGAAGCTCTTGGAGTGCCCGACTGAAAAAAAAAAAAAAAAAAAAAAAAAAAGCTCCATCGGCCCAGCTTTTTTTTTTTTTTTTTTTTTTTTTTTTAGTCGGGCACTCCAAGAGCTTCTTCCTCGCAACAACCGGACCCCAAGGCCTGGAGGACGACTGTTGCAAGCTCTCCTGGTTCTTCCAGGAAAACAGTGGCGGCTGAGAAGCAGCTGGCCACTTCTTCTAAAACTCCGGCGGGGCCGCCTAAAAGTATGGACAATTTCCTTGTAAAAATTTTTTACACCTGTTTCCTTCATGAATAAGTCTAACTTGCTTTTTTTTACGCTTGATGCAGCCGGCCCTCAGGAGCCTGACTTGGTAGAGGTAGCCAAGTCAATGATAAAAGCAGTGCCTCCATCTGAAAGGGAGGCGGTCAGGGGTGTCGGCACCCTTGACCTTGATGGGATTGCAGGGGTCCTGGCTGAGGTATACTTAGCGTTTTTTTGAGTAGTTGAATTCCAGGACGCCTGTTACCTTTTTGATTGGAAACTGACGCATGTTTTCTCTTTACTTAGGCCCTGCTCCGAGTGAACGGCCTTCGCAAGCCGCTTGATCGGAAGAATAAAGAGGTAAAGGCTGCAAAAGCTATGGCCGCCTCTAACTGTGATAAGGCAATGTTTCAAATTGCCCAAAATGAAGTTCTGACAATTGATATTCTTTATTATCAGGCGCAGGCTGCCGCCGCTATCCGGGCCCAGTTAGAGGCGGCCCAGAAGAGGAACAGCGAGCTGGAGGCGACCGTCTCCAACCTCAAGGCCGAGCTTAAACCTCTCCGCCAAAAAATGCTCTCATACGAAGTCATGGAGAAATCCTTGGCTAGCGTAAAGGAACGCCTGGTGACCCAGGAGAAGAGTCTCACTAAAGAGCTCTCGGAGAAGGCTGAGCAAGAGAAGAGAGAGCTCGTCCGAGAGATGATGGAAGACTCTTCCCAGATCCAGCGTATGACCTGGAGCCGCCTCTTCCCCAATGCCGACTTTGCCTCTTGGGAGAAAACGTACCGCCAGTGCTCTGAAACATATAATCAAGAGATCCTGGCGGCTGCTGAGGACGAGGCGTTCGAGGAGGGCTTGGAGGTGGAGGAGCAGCCGGTTGTGGCGCTTGTGCCACTTGGGGGCAAGGCATCGAAAAAGAATGCAGCTGAGGCCGAGTCCAGCAAGAAGAATGCTGACCAGGCGGACGCTGCTAATGTTGAAGATTTGCCCCCTTCTTAAGCTTTTATGTCTTCTTTTCACGGCCTGCGTGCCGTTTACTTGTATTTACCCGGCCAGGGGGCCGGGGTTCTGAATATTTTACTCTTCTTGAATTTTTGATATTGAATTGCACACTATATCGACTGTTTTGCATGGCCGATTGTAGACAGGTACGGATGGTTAGTCACTCCGCCTATGCCCCTGGACGACTGGTTGTCTGTTTCCAAACTAGGCGATCAGTCGGCCATTTATTCAATCGGTATTCGACCCGTTTAAAAGACTGGATAACCTTTAGGCAGGCGGCCCGTTATTTGTAAAATTAACTAAGTAAAAAAGAGTTTTCTTACTTGTATTTTGTAGGCTAGACTTTAGGCAGTCTATGACTGGATTACCTTTAGGCAGGCGGTCCTGTCATTTGTAAAATTTACCAAGTAGGAAAGGGTTTTCTTACTTGTGTTTTTTTTTTGCTATAGGCAGTCTAGGACGACTGTTTCCTATCATAATCAGTGTGAATAGGTGTTGCATGAACTTTTTAATTTCATACTAAAATTTTTTAAGGGGTGACTAAGTAAATATGGCTCTTACCTAGTCGCCTAGTGATTGAGTAGTAGAGGTATCAAGCGGTGGGTACCGGTTGTTCCCCTTTATTCGCCAATGTTTGTTGGCTATTAACTCGAATGGAAACCTAGTAGGAATAGTGGTTTGAGTGCCCTTGTTTGCCAAAAAACAGGTGGTCTACTCAAACTTTTTAGGTTCCATACCAAGTTTGAGAGAGTGACTATGAGTTAACGTTGGTGTTACTCAGTCGTCCTCATTCTAGATTGAGTAGTAGAGGTACCAGGCGGCAAAGGCCGTCTGGACCCTTGATTTGCCAATGTTTGTTGGCTATTAACTCAAGAGGTACCCCCTACATTTATCCCAAGTAATACAGGCGGTCATCCGACTCAGATGTCAACTGTTACCACTAGTTTGGTTAGTGATAAAAGTTATCCTTGTCTCAAAAACGGCTACGTGGTTGCCCTTGGGGACAGTCGTATAGGTGCCGTGTGATTAGTTTATAGAACAATGTTCCACCCAAAAGGGAGCTGCTCTCTACGACGAATTTCATCCGGATGGATGCCGCCGGACGCCTGCTATAATGTTGGGACAGGTCGAATTGAATTTTTATATTTTGATCAGTTGGCTTGACGCCTGGTCTGATCATGTTTTTTGATAGTTCTTGGTGAACTATCTATTATGTGAGGGTAGCCGGTCAAGCGGCGTTCCCCTCTTAATTTAAACATAGAGAGTGGCCGACTGTTTGTCAGTTGGCATGCCCCTCTTAAATAAATACAAACATGGAGAGTAGCCGACTGTTGGTCAGTTGGCATGCCCCTCTTAATACAGAATTGAATAGTAAGGATGCAAGCTTTATTCAAGTAATCCTTGACTTTACACTTTTCAAAAGAAATATTTCTTAAGGTTATCTATGTTCCAGGTTCGAGGTAACGGCTGGCCGTCTGGTGTTTCCAGACGGTAGGTACCGTCTCTAACCTCTTCATATATTCGGTAGGGGCCTTCCCAGTTGGGAGTTAGCTTGCCAGACTCGTTAGCCCTACCAACAGCTTCCATTTTTCTAAGTACAAAGTCCCCCACTTTGAGTGGACGCCTGTGCACTTTTTTGTTGTTCGATCGAGTCATTCTCAGGCGGTAAATCTCATGGCGTAAGACAGCATTGCCCCTCTTTTCAGGGAGTGAGTCTAATGCCAGACGCATGGCTTCCCAGTTTGCCTCTTCGTCATATAGCATTACTCGAAGGGTCGGCTCGTAGTGTTCTATTGGAAGAACAGCTTCCGCACCATAAGTTAGGAGGAATGGAGTTTCTCCAGTCGCCCCTTTTTCAGTCGTCCTAATGGCCCAGAGAACATGTGGTAGTTCATCCGCCCATAGGCCGCCTGCTCGTTCAATCTTTTTCTTCAGACCGTCTGAGATGATTTTATTAAAGGCTTCTACTTGGCCGTTTGCTTGTGGACGGCCGACAGATGCAAAGCAATGTGCAATTCCTTGGTCACCCAACCAGCTTTTGAGAACAGGCGTCTCAAATTGGGGACCATTATCAAAAACCATAGACATGGGAACCCCGAACCGAGTGATGACATTCCTCCAAATGAACGAAATTACATCCTTCGTCTTGATTCCCTTCACAGCCTCCGCCTCTACCCATTTAGTGAAGTAGTCGACGGCAACAAGTATGTACCTTCTTCCGCCTGTAGCAGGCGTATATGGACCCAGAATATCCATGCCCCACTTAGCAAACGGTAGGGGGCTATGAATGGTGGTGAGATCAGTAGCTGGACGGTGAATTAGTTTGCCAAACCTTTGACACTTATCACACTTTTTCACCATCTCCATAGCATCAGCTTCTATGGTAGGCCAGAAGTAGCCCTGGCGCCTTGCCCGTTGAGCAAACGTCCTTCCGCCTATATGCGAAGCACAGAAACCAGAGTGAAGGTCATCTAGTATCTCTCGCCCTTTTTCTGGAGTAACACACTTTAAGAAGGGTTGAAGGTACCCTCTTTTGTGAAGTTCTCCCTTTATCATTTCAAAATTGATGGCTCGTCTTTTCAGTACTGCCGCCTGTTGATGATCATCCGGCAGGGTACCGTTTGTCAGATATGCCCTAATTGGATCCATCCAGGTTGAGCTTCTGTCTAGGATTCCAATAGGGTCTCCCTCAATGCTTCTCTTTTCCACTACTTCCCAAAAAACGGTTCGAGGAGTATCACAGGAGGCGGATGATGCTAATTTTGAAAGCGCATCCGCTTGGTTATTTTCTGATCTCGGTACTTGGACCAGGTGAAAATCCTCAAGGGAGCCGACTGCTTGACGGACCGCCTGTAAATACTTGATCATGGCCGGATGGGTCGCTTCGTATTCGCCATTGTACTGACTCACTATCAATTGTGAATCAGAACAGGCGTCTATTTTTCTTGCCCCTGCCGCCTTGCACATGCGGATTCCGGCTAGTAAAGCTTCATATTCTGCCTCATTGTTTGAAGCCTGAAAACTGAAACGTAAAGCATACTCGAACCTGTCGCCCTCCGGCGACTGACATATGACGCCTGCTCCACAACCAGTTGAAGTGGAGCTTCCATCCACATATACCTTCCAGACTTGGTCTGGAACTTGCGAGTCAGGGGGACGAGTCATTTCAACAATAAAGTCAGCAAAGGCTTGCCCCTTCACTGCTTTTCTAGGCTCGAAGGTAACTTCGAGGCTCTGTATTTCTATAGCCCATTTGATCATTCAACCCGACGACTCCATGGTGGTCAGTGGCCGCTTGATCGGTTGATCTGTATACACGACGACTACATGCGCCAAAAAGTAGGGCTTTAATTTTTTAACAGCCATGAAGAGTGCAAGACCAAACTTCTCCACCAAGGGATACCTTAACTCGGCATTTTTCAGCACATGGCTGACAAAGTAGACCGGGAGCTGACAGTCGTCTCTTTCAGCAAGCAGAACAGCGCTTAACGCATGATCAGAGACGGCCAGGTACATGTAGAGTACTTCTTTTGGCAAAGGGCTGATTAGCCTTGGCAAGGAATGCAAGTGAACTTTCAACTTTTGGAAAGCCTCCTCAGCATCCGGCCCCCATTCAAACCTTGCCTTTTTCTTAATTGCCTGGAAAAAGTATAGGCATTTGTCGCCTGATCGACTTAGGAATCTACCCAAGGCCGCCAGACAACCTGTTAGCTTCTGAACCTCTCGGACGGTGCGGGGCGACTGCATGTCGATGACCGCCTGCACCTTCTCAGGGTTCGCATCTATTCCTCTCTGAGTAATGAGAAATCCGAGAAATTTCCCAGACTCAACTCCAAAGACGCATTTCTTGGGATTAAGCATGACATGGTGCCGCCTGAGTGTGGCGAAAGTTTCTCGGAGGTCCGACAGATGATCTTTCTGAAGTTTAGATTTGACAATCATATCATCAATATATGCCTCAACATTTCTCCCAATCTGATCAAAGAACACAGTGTTTATCATTCGTTGGAAGGTGGCCGGGGCATTCTTAAGACCAAACGGCATGACCGTGTAACAGTATAACCCTTGATCAGTGACGAAGGCCGTCTTCTCCTGATCTTTCTTCCATAAAGGGATTTGATGGAAACCCGAGTAGGCGTCATAAAACTCATCAAAGCATGGCCGGCTGTTGAGTCGACCAGGTTGTCAATTTTAGGCAGAGGGTAACTGTCTTTTGGGCACGCCTTGTTTAAGTCTGTGTAGTCTACACACATTCGCCAGGTACCATTCGGCTTTTTAACAAGCACAACATTTGCAACCCAGTCAGGGAAGTAACATTGCCGAATGAATCCTGCATCAAGTAATTTTTTAACTTCGGCGGCTGCCGCCTAACTTCTTTCTTCGCCATGGTTCCGCTTCTTTTGCCTTACCGGCTTCTTTTTTGGATCCACAGCTAGTTTATGTACCGCCAGCTCAGAACTAATGCCTGGCATTTCATGGACTTCGAATGCGAAGATGTCCTTGTATTCTTTCAACAGATTGTGAAAGTCTTCACCCAGGACCCCTAGAGCAGTCGTCCCAACTTTAACTGTTTTGTCAGGACGTGAGACATCTAAGATCAGGTCCGTATGCTCACCAGCTGGCCGAGGGCGGAATTCATCCGACCGCTCCTCTGCCAATGATTGCTATTTTTTATCTTTTCTTGTGGCTCCCATCTGGGACGCCTTTCTTTTCTTGCCGCCTGCTTCTTGAACAGGCGCATTATCCTTGACATTGTTAAAGGCAGTTTTTCCTCCACTGGACCCAGCGGCCATAGCAGTGGGCTTGACATCCGAGAGATAGCACTCTCGGGCCATCCTCTGATCTCCCCTTAGGGAGCCGACTGTCCCATTATCCCTCTCAAACTTGAGCAACATAAGAGATGGGATTATTACAGCCTTGGAATTATTTAAGGTTGGTCGTCCCAGAATCATGTTGTAGGCCGAGAGTTCTTCTACCACCAGGAATCGGACTACCATGTGTCGTCCTTCCCCTTTTTCACCAAGGCGGATGGGTAGATCTACTCGTCCTACAGGGTGGACGACTCCCCCTCCAAACCCTACTAGAGGGTGGGAGGCCGGATGTATACAATCAGTCTTGTACTTCAGTTTGGAGAGGCATTTGTTACTGATAAGATCTGAGGAGCTTCCAGTATCTATGAGAATTCGGCCAACTCTTTGATTGGCCACTTTACATTCAATGACGATAGGGTCGTCATGCGGCCCCCTGACCCCTCCCAGATCTTCTTCAGTAATGACAATCTCAGGAAATGAATTTATGGAGGGCCGTTCTGGGTGAACGGAATTTATATCAAGCCGCCTGATATTGTCTTTGCTGCCCCTAATAGTGGGACCTCCTCCTGCGAAGCCGCCTGCAATAGTGTAGACGACTGCATCATCTGTATTAGAGCTGTCGGCCTGTTGATTCTTTTTGGCCGACTGTTTTTTCGAGGAGGTGTTCCCCGTGGATTTCTTGACAAAAGAGTCAAGATCACCTTGCTCAGCCAGGCGGTCCAGATACCGCATGAGACTGATGCATTCGTTGGTGTGATGACCAACATCTTCATGATAATCACAGAATTTTTCCTGGTTCCGATTGCTTGCAGAACCCTTCATGGGGACCGGCTTCTCAATAGAGATTCGTCCCTTGATTTCTTTCAGGATAGCTTTGTTATCCTTGTTAAACGCATACTTTGGGGAGTATGGCTTGAATTCTTTTTTCTTCTTCTGGGCCGGCTGTTTAGAGGAATCAGCCGCCCAGACCTCTTTTCTCTTCTTTAGATCTTTGTTTGACGACTGTATCTGTCGTCCTTCTCTTTTGTCGAACTTTTTTCCGTCCGACTGTTTTGCTGTACTACAAAGATCAGTCGCCTGTATGTAGGCTTCTGCTTCAATCAAGGCCTCCTGAAGAGTCGCCACCCTCTTTCGAACCAGATCGAATTTGAAGGTCGACCCGTCTTTGAGACCCCTGAAAAAGTCAGTATAGGCAACCTCATCCGGTAGTCCTTGAATCTGTATCCTCATCAGGTTAAACCGCCTGATATAGGATCGAAGCCCCTCCTTCTCACCCTGCTGAATTGTTCCCAAATCAAGGGTCGTCTTCTTCGCAGGAATGTTCATGGCGAAGTTGGAGGTGAACAAGTAAGCAAGCGTCCTGAAGTTGTTTACACAACCAGTCGGCAGGTTGCCGAACCATTGCTGTGCAATTCCTTTGAGAGTCGCTGGAAAACACTTGCACCAAGTGGGATCATCCAACCCTTGAAGGTACATTAGGTTGGAGAATGCCATCAGATGGTCTTCTGGGTTAGTAGTGCCATCATAGGCGCCTACTAACACATTTTTCACTTTGGCCGGCTGAGCGGCTTCAGTGATTTCCTTGGAGAAGGCCGACGGCTGTTCACCAAGTCTAAGCAACCGTAGCTGCCAGTCCAAAGGTTGGACATTTTTAGCTGCCTGTCCACCAAACGGAGGTGGCGGCATAAAATACTGTTGTTGTGGTACAAACGGTAAGTTTGGTACCGCCTGGTCGCTATGAAAGCCGGACTGACGGGAGGTGCCGCCTGACTGACTCTCATGATACGACTGGGTATGCCTCAACGAGGTATTTCGCAGACTTTCTTGAAAATTTGAAGTAGAGGCCGACTCTGACAGTCGGTCACTCTTCTTCTGCTCTAACAGCAGACGAGCGTCTGTGTATGTTTTCTTCGACCCGTCCGCCTGAATGTGACGGACAGGTTTCCTTTTCCCTGGAGTAGGAAAATGGTATTTTGTGAGATCAAGGGTAGGCGGCTCCCACTTCCTGGATTTAGGATGAGGAGTTCCCTCTCGTCCTTGAACCGGCTTCCTCTTGCTTGAAGTGGATGGTTTCTTAGCCGACTGCTCCTTGGTCAGAGTAGGCGGCTTCTTGTGGAGCAACTCTTGAATCTCCCCCTTGAAGCCCCTCATGAAGGTCATGAGTTCGTCTCTTGTAATGGGGGCAGACCCATCAGTCGCGTGCGGCCGAACTGACGGTGCGCCTGCTGGCTCGCTTTCAGTTTGAAAATGCTCCCGTTCCGTCCTTTCGGTCTGACGGGTACGTCGGGCCCTTAGGGTCCCGTCTGGAGCTGTGTGAGCTTCAACTTCAAGTTCATTGTCAGTGTCATGGTCCGACTGGACTTGAGGGTCGTCTAGGGGACGCCTCTCTTCAAAAGTCGGTACAAACGTGGATGCCATCTCAGAAGTACTCTCCCCACAGACGGCGCCAAAATGTTTCGGGGTTTTCTGATGTCCTGCGGGAGAGTTACAACACTGAGACTGGAACCGGACGCCTGTACCTGCAAAAGAACGAAGACTCCTTGTGGTAGGAGCTCCGCCTCCAACGGTCAAGTTAGTACTTGATTAAGGAGTAATTAATGCGGAAATTAAAGTAGATTGGTCTCTCTAGGTGAGAGTGTTTAATGCGTAATCCGTGTGTTTTTCCGTGTCTCCCCTCTTAATGAGGATTAAGAGGGGTATTTATAACCTCGGGAAGCGTGCCACTATCTAGGTTTGGGGTAAACCTAGGGCTGACTGGGCTTCTAAACAGGATTGGGCCTTGTTGGCCAGTTTTCCCATTTGGCATGGGTGGACACGTGGTGTGTCTCAATTGGTCCGTAGTGGACGAATCTGGGACTGACACGTGGCAGGCTCCTATTGGCCTACATGAAGGACACGTGGCGGAACCTGGTTGGTCCACTTGTCAGACGGTGACTGGTGGATAAAAATCCCCTAATCAGCAGCCAAAGCAGCCGTCATCATAGCTGGTACCAGCCGGCCAGACGACTGTGTCTTCTGGATCCGGCACGAACAGTAGAAATCCAGGGCCCATCTTTTGGTTTGCTATAAAGCTCTCCACTTTGTCTTGCATGGCTGCGATCCAGCCCCGGGGTACCGTGCAGTAGTAGGGGGTGTTTTCCTCTCGGTAAGAGGCGGACGGCTCCGCCCAATTATCCCCCTTCTCAACTGAATGAGAAAGCCTCGCCTCTTGTAGGCGGCTGTTTCTTTCTTCTGTGCCTGGAGAAGCGTGGCTAGAAGAGCTGGACTCGGACTCGTCCTCTGACGAGTCTGAAGAGGACGACTCCTCCCCTCTCCCAGAGGGGCCCGCCTCCTCTCTCTTAGAAGGAGCAGGAGAAAAGTTAGTCATGTCAACTGTGAAATGGGAAGGGACCACCTTGACCCCTCCCTCAGAACTGTCGGCTTGGCAGCCGCTTTGCTTTACTTCTACATCTGGCGTCTGGTCAGATGTTTCACTAATTGGCACCCTTTGGGAGGAGCCGTCTGAGTTTGAGATCCTAGCAGTCTTTTTTGTTCTGGCCATCACGTTCTGCATAGACACAGATACAGTCGGACTTTGTATAAAGGGCAAAGATGGGTCCAGAAAAGGGCAGGCGGCACTCCTAGTCCTAGATTCAGCCGTCCCCGGTGACCGGCTGATCACTAACTTAGGCCGTGTCGTGTGCTTCCATGGGGCCATTTCAAAAAATAATAATAAAGAAAAAATTAAGAGTAAGAGAACCGACGGTTACCTGAACGAGTGACGATTGGTGAATTTTGAAAATCCTTTGCAGACGGCTTGTCAGAGCAGGCGGTAGGCAGAAAAAGTCCAAAATGTCAGAGCAAGTTCAGGGGTCCGAATGTTCTCTCGCAAAGTTCTCAAATGTGAAAATGACCGAAGTCAGCACTTCCTTTATATAGGCCAAGTGAGAAGGCGAAGGGTCACTTCCAAATTCAATATTTGGGCGGGAAAATCTCTCGGCCATTTGCAAGGTGACACTTGTAGCAGGCCGTCGCCTGTCACCATGCGACACCTGTGAGGGGCAAATGATTAGGGGATTTTTATCCACCAATCACCGACTAACAAGTGGACCAACCAGGTTCCGCCACGTGTCCTTCACGTAGGCCAATAGGAGCCTGCCACGTGTCAATCGCTGATACGTCCTCTACGGACCAATTGAGACACGACACGTGTCCACCCATGCCAAATGGGAAAACCGGCCAACAAGGCCCAATCCTGTTTAGAGGCCCAGTCAGCCCTAGGTTTACCCTAAACCTAGAGAGTGGCACGCTTCACGAGGTTATAAATACCCCTCTTAATCCTCATTAAAGGGGGGAACACGGAAAAACACACGGATTACGCATTAAACACTCTCACCTAGAGAGACCAAACCACTTTAATTTCCGCATTAATTACTCCTTAATCCGGTACTAACTTGACCGTTGGAGGCGGAGCTCCCACCACCAGGAGTCTCCGTTGTTTTGCAGGTACAGGCGTCCGGTTCCAGTCTCGGTGTTTGAATTTCATTTGATTCAATTAGTTTTGTAGAATGCATTTGACCCTCATTTGATTCAATTAGCTTTGTTGAATGTATTAGACTTCAATATAATTCAAAAAGCTTTGTTTGAATGTATTTGACTTTCATTTGATTCAATTAGCTTTGTTGAATGCATTTGACTTTCATATGATTCAAAAAGCTTTGTTTGAATGTGTTTGACTTTCATTTGATTCAACTAGCATTGTAGAATGCATTAAACTTTAATTTGATTCAAAAAGCTTTGTTTAAATGTATTTTACTTTCATTTGATTCAATTAGCTTTTTTTGAATGTGTTTGACTTTCATTAGATTCAATTAGCTTTGTTGAATGTATTTGACTTTAATTTGATTCAAAAAGCTTTGTTTGAATGTGTTTAACTTTCCGTGGATAATTAGCTTTGTTTGAATATGTTTGACTTTATTTTGATTCAACAAGCTTTGTTTGAATGTGTTTGACTATCATTTGATTCAATTAGCTTTATAGAATTTGTTTGACTTTCATTTGATTAAATTAGCTTTGTTGAATGCAATAGACTTTAATTTGATTTAAAAAGCTTTGTTTTAATGTGTTTGACTTTCATTTGATTCAATTAGCTTTGTTTGAATGTGTTTGACTTTCATTTGATTCAATTAGGTTTGTTGAATGCATTAGACTTTCATTGGTTTCAATTAGCTTTGTTTGTATGTGTTTCATTTTCAATTGATTCAATTAGCTTTGTAGAATGCATTTTACATTCATTTTATTCAAAAAGCTTTGTTTGAATGGGTTTGACTTTCATTGGATTTAATTAGCTCTGTTTGAATGTGTTTGAATTAAATTTGATTCATAAATCTTGTTTGAATGTGTTTGACTTTCATTTGATTCAATTAGCTTTATTGAATGCATTAGACTTTAATTTGAGTTAAAAAGCTTTATTTGAATGTGTTTGACTTTCATCTGATTCAATTAGCTTTGTTGAATGCATTATACTTTCATTGGATTCAATTAGCTTTGTTTGAATGTGTTTGACTTTCATTTGATTTAATTAGCTTTGTTAGAATGTGTTTAACTTTCATTTGATTCAATTAGCTTTGGAGAATGCTTTTGACTTTCGTTTGATTCAATTAGCTTTGTTGAATGCATTTGACTTTAATTTGACTCAAAAACTTTGTTTGAATGTGTTTGATTTTCATTTGATTCAACTATGTTTGTTTTAATGTGTTTGACTTTCATTTGATTCAATTAGTTTTGTAGAATGCATTTGACCCTCATTTGATTCAATTAGCTTTATTGAATGTATTAGACTTCAATATAATTCAAAAACCTTTGTTTGAATGTATTTCACTTTCATTTGATTCAATTAGCTTTGTTGAATGCATTTGACTTTCATATGATTCAAAAAGCTTTGTTTGAATGTGTTTGACTTTCATTTGATTCAATTAGCGTTGTAGAATGCATTAGACTTTAATTTGAGTTAAAAAGCTTTATTTGAATGTGTTTGACTTTCATTGGATTCAATTAGCTTTGTTTGAATGTGTTTGACCTTCATTTGATTCAATTAGCCTTGTTTGAATGTGTTTGACCTTCATTTGATTCAATTAGCTTTGTTTGAATGTGTTTGACCTTCATTTGATTCAATTAGCTTTGTTTGAATGTGTTTGACTTTCATTTGATTCAATTAGCTTTGTTCATGTGTTAACCTTTCATTTGATTCAATTAGCTTTGTAGAATGCATTCGACTTTTGTTTGATTCAATTAGCTTTGTTGAATGCATTTGACTTTAATTTGACTCAAAAACTTGGTTTGAATGTGTTTGTCTTTGATTTGATTCAATTAGGTTTGTTAGAATGTGTTTGACTTTCATATGATTCAATTAGCTTTGTTTTAATGTGTTTGACTTTCATTTGATTCAATTAGCTTTGTAGAATGCATTTGACAATCATTTGATTCAATTAGCTTTGTTAAATGCATTAGACTTTAATTTGATTCAAAAAGCTTTGTTTGAATGTGTTTTACTTTCATTTGATTCAACTAACTTTGTTTGAATGTGTTTGACTTTCATTTGATTCAATTAGCTTTGTTGAATGCATTACACTTTAATTTGATTTAAAAAGCTTTATTTGAATGTGTTTGACTTTCATTGGATTCAATTACCTTTGTTTGAATGTGTTTGACTTTCATTTGATTCAAAAAGCTTTGTTTGAATAATTTTAACTTTCCGTGGATAATTAGCTTTGTTTGAATGTGTTTGACTTTTATTTGGTTCGAAAAGCTTTGTTTGAATGTGTTTAACTTTCATTTAATTCAATTAGCTTTGTTTGAATGTGTTTAACTTTCATTTGATTCAATTAGCTTTGTTGAATGCATTTGACTTTCAATTGATTCAAAAAACTTTGTTTGAATGTGTTTGACTTTCATTTAATTCAATTAGCTTTGTTTGAATGTGTTTGACTTTCATTTGATTCAATTAGCTTTGTTTTGATGTGTTTGACTTTCATTTGATTCAATTAGCTTTGTAGAATGCATTTGACCCTCATTTGATTCAATTATCTTTGTTGAATGTATTAGACTTCAATATAATTCAAAAAGCTTTGTTTCAATGAGTTTGACTTCCATTTAATTTAATTAGCTTTGTTTGAATGTGTTTGACTTTCATTTGATTTAATTAACTTTGTAGAATGCATTTGACTTTCATTTGATTCAATTAGATTTGTTGAATGCATTTGACTTTCATATGATTCAAAAAGCTTTGTTTGAATGTGTTTGACTATCATTTGATTAAATTAGCTTTGTAGAATGCATTAGACTTTAATTTGATTCAAAAAGCTTTGTTTGAATATATTTTACTTTCATTTGATTCAATTAGCTTGTTTTGAATTTGTTTGACTTTCATCTGATTCAATTAGCTTTGTTGAATGCATTATACTTTCATTGGATTCAATTAGCTTTGTTTGAATGTGTTTGACTTTCATTTGATTTAATTAGCTTTGTTAGAATGTGTTTATTTTTCATTTGATTCTATTAGCTTTGGAGAATGCATTTGACTTTCGTTTGATTCAATTAGCTTTGTTGAATGCATTTGACTTTAATTTGACTCAAAAACTTTGTTTGAATGTGTTTGATTTTCATTTGATTCAACTATGTTTGTTTTAATGTGTTTGACTTTCATTTGATTCAATTAGTTTTGTAGAATGCATTTGACCCTCATTTGATTCAATTAGCTTTATTGAATGTATTAGACTTCAATATAATTCAAAAAGCTTTGTTTGAATGTATTTGACTTTCATTTGATTCAATTAGCTTTGTTGAATGCATTTGACTTTCATATGATTCAAAAAGCTTTGTTTGAATGTGTTTGACTTTCAGTTGATTCAATTAGCGTTGTAGAATGCATTAGACTTTAATTTGATTCAAAAAGCTTTGTTTGAATGTATTTTACTTTTATTTGATTCAATTAGCTTTTTTTGAATGTGTTTGACTTTCATTAGATTCAATTAGCTGTGTTGAATGCATTTGACTTTAATTTGATTCAAAAAGCTTTGTTTGAATGTGTTTAACTTTCCGTGGATAATTAGCTTTGTTTGAATATGTTTGACTTTAATTTGATTCAACAAGCTTTGTTTGAATGTGTTTGACTATCATTTGATTCAATTAGCTTTATAGAATTTGTTTGACTTTCATTTGATTAAATTAGCTTTGTTGAATGCAATAGACTTTAATTTGATTTAAAAAGCTTTGTTTTAATGTGTTTGACTTTCATTTGATTAAATTAGCTTTGTTGAATGCAATAGACTTTAATTTGATTTAAAAAGCTTTGTTTTAATGTGTTTGACTTTCATTTGATTCAATTAGCTTTGTTTGAATGTGTTTGACTTTCATTTGATTCACATAGCTTTGTTGAATGCAATAGACTTTAATTTGATTTAAAAAGCTTTGTTTTAATGTGTTTGACTTTCATTGGATTTAATTAGCTCTGTTTGAATGTGTTTGAATTAAATTTGATTCATAAATCTTGTTTGAATGTGTTTGACTTTCATTTGATTCAATTAGCTTTGTTGAATGCATTAGACTTTAATTTGAGTTAAAAAGCTTTATTTGAATGTGTTTGACTTTCATTGGATTCAATTAGCTTTGTTTGAATGTGTTTGACCTTCATTTGATTCAATTAGCCTTGTTTGAATGTGTTTGACTTTCATTTGATTCAATTAGCTTTGTTCATGTGTTAACCTTTCATTTGATTCAATTAGCTTTGTTTGAATGTGTTTGACTTTCATTTGATTTAATTAGCTTTGTTAGAATGTGTTTAACTTTCATTTGATTCTATTAGCTTTGGAGAATGCATTTGACTTTCGTTTGATTCAATTAGCTTTGTTGAATGCATTTGACTTTAATTTGACTCAAAAACTTTGTTTGAATGTGTTTGATTTTCATTTGATTCAACTATGTTTGTTTTAATGTGTTTGACTTTCATTTGATTCAATTAGTTTTGTAGAATGCATTTGACCCTCATTTGATTCAATTAGCTTTGTTGAATGTATTAGACTTCAATATAATTCAAAAAGCTTTGTTTGAATGTATTTGACTTTCATTTGATTCAATTAGCTTTGTTGAATGCATTTGACTTTCATATGATTCAAAAAGCTTTGTTTGAATGTGTTTGACTTTCATTTGATTCAATTAGCGTTGTAGTATGCATTAGACTTTAATTTGATTCAAAAAGCTTTGTTTAAATGTATTTTACTTTCATTTGATTCAATTAGCTTTTTTTGAATGTGTTTGACTTTCATTAGATTCAATTAGCTTTGTTGAATGCATTTGACTTTAATTTGATTCAAAAAGCTTTGTTTGAATGTGTTTAACTTTTCGTGGATAAATTAGCTTTGTTTGAATATGTTTGACTTTAATTTGATTCAACAAGCTTTGTTTGAATGTGTTTGACTATCATTTGATTCAATTAGCTTTATAGAATTTGTTTGACTTTCATTTGATTAAATTAGCTTTGTTGAATGCAATACACTTTAATTTGATTTAAAAAGCTTTGTTTTAATGTGTTTGACTTTCATTTGATTCAATTAGCTTTGTTTGAATGTGTTTGACTTTCATTTGATTCAATTAGCTTTGTTGAATGCAATAGACTTTAATTTGATTTTAAAAGCTTTGTTTTAATGTGTTTGACTTTCATTTGATTCAATTAGCTTTGTTTGAATGTGTTTGACTTTCATTTGATTCAATTAGGTTTGTTGAATGCATTAGACTTTCATTGGATTCAATTAGCTTTGTTTGTATGTGTTTCATTTTCAATTGATTCAATTAGCTTTGTAGAATGCATTTTACATTCATTTTATTCAAAAAGCTTTGTTTGAATGGGTTTGACTTTCATTGGATTTAATTAGCTCTGTTTGAATGTGTTTGAATTAAATTTGATTCATAAATCTTGTTTGAATGTGTTTGACTTTCATTTGATTCAATTAGCTTTGTTGAATGCATTAGACTTTAATTTGAGTTAAAAAGCTTTATTTGAATGTGTTTGACTTTCATTGGATTCAATTAGCTTTGTTTGAATGTGTTTGACCTTCATTTGATTCAATTAGCTTTTTTTGAATGTGTTTGACTTTCATTTGATTCAATTAGCTTTGTTCATGTGTTAACCTTTCATTTGATTCAATTAGCTTTGTAGAATGCATTCGACTTTTAGTTGATTCAATTAGCTTTGTTGAATGCATTTGACTTTAATTTGACTCAAAAACTTGGTTTGAATGTGTTTGTCTTTCATTTGATTCAATTAGGTTTGTTTGAATGTGTTTGACTTTCATATGATTCAATTAGCTTTGTTTGAATGTCTTTGACTTTCATTTGATTCAATTAGGTTTGTTGAACGCATTAGACTTTCATTGGATTCAATTGGCTTTGTTTGTATGTGTTTCATTTTCAATTGATTCAATTAGCTTTGTAGAATGCATTTTACATTCATTTTATTCAAAAAGCTTTGTTTGAATGGGTTTGACTTTCATTGGATTTAATTAGCTCTGTTTGAATGTGTTTGAATTAAATTTGATTCATAAATCTTGTTTGAATGTGTTTGAATTTCATTTGATTCAATTAGCTTTGTTGAATGCATTAGACTTTAATTTGAGTTAAAAAGCTTTATTTGAATGTGTTTGACTTTCATTGGATTCAATTAGCTTTGTTTGAATGTGTTTGACCTTCATTTGATTCAATTAGCCTTGTTTGAATGTGTTTGACTTTCATTTGATTCAATTAGCTTTGTTCATGTGTTAACCTTTCATTTGATTCAATTATGTTTGTTTGAATGTGTTTGACTTTCATTTGATTTAATTAGCTTTGTTAGAATGTGTTTAACTTTCATTTGATTCTATTAGCTTTGGAGAACGCATTTGACTTTCGTTTGATTCAATTAGCTTTGTTGAATGCATTTGACTTTAATTTGACTCAAAAACTTTGTTTGAATGTGTTTGATTTTCATTTGATTCAACTATGTTTGTTTTAATGTGTTTGACTTTCATTGGATTCAATTAGCTTTGTTTGAATGTGTTTGACCTTCATTTGATTCAATTAGCTTTGTTTGAATGTGTTTGACTTTTATTTGATTCAATTAGCTTTGTTCATGTGTTAACCTTTCATTTGATTCAATTAGCTTTGTAGAATGCATTCGACTTTTGTTTGATTCAATTAGCTTTGTTGAATGCATTTGACTTTAATTTGACTCAAAAACTTGGTTTGAATGTGTTTGTCTTTCATTTGATTCAATTAGGTTTTTTTGAATGTGTCTGACTTTCATATGATTCAATTAGCTTTGTTTAAATGTGTTTGACTTTCATTTGATTCAATTAGCTTTGTAGAATGTATTTGACAATCATTTGATTCAATTAGCTTTGTTAAATGCATTAGACTTTAATTTGATTCAAAAAGCTTTGTTTGAATGTGTTTTACTTTCATTTGATTCAATTAGCTTTGTTTGAATGTGTTTGACTTTCATTTGATTCAATTAGCTTTGTTGAATGCATTACACTTTAATTTGATTTAAAAAGCTTTATTTGAATGTGTTTGACTTTCATTGGATTCAATTACCTTTGTTTGAATGTGTTTGACTTTCATTTGATTCAAAAAGATTTGTTTTAATGTTTTTAACTTTCCGTGGATAATTAGCTTTGTTTGAATGTGTTTGACTTTTATTTGGTTCGAAAAGCTTTGTTTGAATGTGTTTAACTTTCATTTAATTCAATTAGCTTTGTTTGAATGTGTTTAACTTTCATTTGATTCAATTAGCTTTGTTGAATGCATTTGACTTTCAATTGATTCAAAAAACTTTGTTTGAATGTGTTTGACTTTCATTTAATTCAATTAGTTTTGTTTGAATGTGTTTGACTTTCATTTGATTCAATTAGCTTTGTTTTGATGTGTTTGACTTTCATTTGATTCAATTAGCTTTGTAGAATGCATTTCACCCTCATTTGATTCAATTAGCTTTGTTGAATGTATTAGACTTCAATATAATTCAAAAAGCTTTGTTTCAATGAGTTTGACTTCCATTTAATTTAATTAGCTTTGTTTGAATGTGTTTGACTTTCATTTGATTTAATTAGCTTTGTAGAATGCATTTGACTTTCATTTGATTCAATTAGCTTTGTTGAATGCATTTGACTTTCATATGATTCAAAAAGCTTTGTAGAATGCATTAGACTTTAATTTGATTCAAAAAGCTTTGTTTGAATGTATTTTACTTTCATTTGATTCAATTAGCTTTTTTTGAATTTGTTTGACTTTCATCTGATTCAATTAGCTTTGTTGAATGCATTATACTTTCATTGGATTCAATTAGATTTGTTTGAATGTGTTTGACTTTCATTTGGTTTAATTAGCTTTGTTAGAATGTGTTTAACTTTCATTTGATTCTATTAGCTTTGGAGAATGCATTTGACTTTCGTTTGATTCAATTAGCTTTGTTGAATGCATTTGACTTTAATTTGACTCAAAAACTTTGTTTGAATGTGTTTGATTTTCATTTGATTCAACTATGTTTGTTTTAATGTGTTTGACATTCATTCGATTAAATTAGTTTTGTAGAATGCATTTGACCCTCATTTGATTCAGTTAGCTTTGTTGAATGTATTAGACTTCAATATAATTCAAAAAGCTTTGTTTGAATGTATTTGACTTTCATTTGATTCAATTAGCTTTGTTGAATGCATTTGACTTTCATATAATTCAAAAAGCTTTGTTTGAATGTGTTTGACTTTCATTTGATTCAATAAGCGTTGTAGAATGCATTAGACTTTAATTTGATTCAAAAAGCTTTGTTTGAATGTATTTTACTTTCATTTGATTCAATTAGCTTTTTTTGAATGTGTTTGACTTTCATTTGATTCAATTAGCGTTGTTTGAATGTGTTTAACTTTCCGTGGATAATTAGCTTTGTTTGAATATGTTTGACTTTAATTTGATTCAACAAGCTTTGTTTGAATGTGTTTGACTATCATTTGATTCAATTAGCTTTATAGAATTTGTTTGACTTTCATTTGATTAAATTAGCTTTGTTGAATGCAATAGACTTTAATTTGATTTAAAAAGCTTTGTTTTAATGTGTTTGACTTTCATTTGATTCAATTAGCTTTGTTTGAATGTGTTTGACTATCATTTGAATCAATTAGCTTTGTAGAATTTGTTTGACTTTCATTTGATTCAATTAGCTTTGTTGAATGCAATAGAATTTAATTTGATTTAAAAAACTTGGTTTGAATGTGTTTGTCTTTCATTTGATTCAATTAGGTTTGTTGAATGCATTAGACTTTCATTGGATTCAATTAGCTTTGTTTGTATGTGTTTCATTTTCAATTGATTCAATTAACTTTGTAGAATGCATTTTACATTCATTTTATTCAAAAAGCTTTGTTTGAATGGGTTTGACTTTCATTGGATTTAATTAGCTCTGTTTGAATGTGTTTGAATTAAATTTGATTCATAAATCTTGTTTGAATGTGTTTGACTTTCATTAGATTCAATTAGCTTTGTTGAATGCATTTGACTTTAATTTGAATCAAAAAGCTTTGTTTGAATGTGTTTAACTTTCCGTGGATAATTAGCTTTGTTTGAATGTGTTTGACTTTAATTTGATTCAACAAGCTTTGTTTGAATGTGTTTGACTATCATTTGATTCAATTAGCTTTGTAGAATTTGTTTGACTTTCATTTGATTAAATTAGCTTTGTTGAATGCAATAGACTTTAATTTGATTTAAAAAGCTTTGTTTTAATGTGTTTGACTTTCATTTGATTCAATTAGCTTTGTTTGAATGTGTTTGACTTTCATTTGATTCAATTAAGTTTGTTGAATGCATTAGACTTTCATTGGATTCAATTAGCTTTGTTTGTATGTGTTTCATTTTCAATTGATTCAATTAGCTTTGTAGAATCCATTTTACATTCATTTTATTCAAAAAGCTTTGTTTGAATGGGTTTGACTTTCATTGGATTTAATTAGCTCTGTTTGAATGTGTTTGAATTAAATTTGATTCATAAATCTTGTTTGAATGTGTTTGACTTTCATTTGATTTAATTAGCTTTGTTGAATGCATTGGACTTTAATTTGAGTTAAAAAGCTTTATTTGAATGTGTTTGACTTTCATTGGATTCAATTAGCTTTGTTTGAATGTGTTTGACCTTCATTTGATTCAATTAGCTTTGTTTGAATGTGTTTGACTTTCATTTGATTCAATTAGCTTTGTTCGAATGTGTTTGACTTTCATTTGATTTAATTAGCTTTGTTGAATGCATAAGACTTTAATTTCACTTTACATTTATTTTATTCAAAAACCTTTGTTTGAATGGGTTTGAATTTAATTTGATTTAATTAGCTTTGATTGAATGTGTTTTGTTTCGGGGTTTTCTGATGTCCTGCGGGAGAGTTACAACACTGAGACTGGAACCGGACGCCTGTACCTGCAAAAGAACGAAGACTCCTTGTGGTAGGAGCTCCGCCTCCAACGGTCAAGTTAGTACTAGTTTGTGGAGTAATAAGTGCGGAAATTAAAAGGGGGGAGATCTGGTTCCTCTAGGGGAGGAGTGATTAATGTGTTTAGACTTCTCTAGGTGAGAGTCCTTCTCCTGAATATGGAGGCTAATGACAGGTTTATATAGCCTCGAAGTATGTGCCCAATACTAGGTTTTTTGGGAAAACCTAAGACTGATTGGGCTTGCCTCAGGAATTGGGCCTGCGATGGCCGTTTTCCAGGTTGGCGGATAATGGGCCACATGATGTGACCTGATTAGTCCATGTTGGACCTATTAGGGTGACAAGTGGCGGACGCTGATTGGCCCACGTGGTGGACACGTGGCAGGTCCGGATTGGTCCATTTGTCATGGGTAATTTTACCCTAAACATTTGCCCCTCGGAAGGAGTTATTTCTCTTTCCAGGAGGGATTGCTCCTTTCGAAAGTTAGACCCTCGAAGCCTTTGCTAGGTCGGCATCTTGTCTAGTTCTAATGGGAGATGGACTTGATTAACTTAGAAAATTTTGATACCTTGGGCGGTATGACATTTTCAAAGTTAATCAATCATAATAATGATTGCCGCCGAACTAGACAGATGCCGATTCTTTGCCCCACTATGCAGATAGCCCCTGATCAGGTGGACTGTTAACTATTTCATAAGGGGTAAGCGTTTAGCATTATTCGGCCATTGGCCTCTTTTGATTCAATATACTAAGTTTGGTACTTAGTTTATTTTGTTGGGGGATGGCTGGTCGTCTGCTTTGGTGACTGCATAGAAGCAGGCGTCAGACAGGACGTCCAACCAAAGTAGCTACGCCTGTTAGGTTACAGACGACAGCTTTAAGTATAGCCAACCTAGTATGAATAGCGGTCGAGTACCTCTGTTTTTCAAAAAACAGGCGGATTCCTCATACCTTTTAGGCTCCATACTGAGTTTGAGAGAGTGACTATGAGTTAACTTAGGAGTTACTCAGTCTCCGTCACACTCTAGCTTGAGTAGTAGAGGTACCAGGCGGCGGAGGCCGGCTGATCCCCTTGATTCGCCAATGTTTGTTGGCTATTAACTCAAGAGGTACCCCCTGCATTTATCCCAAGTAATACAGGCGGTCATCTGACTCAGATGTAAACTGCTACCACTGGTTTGGTTAGTGATAGAGTTATCCTTGTCTCAAAAACGGCTACGTGGTTGCCCTTGGGGACAGTCGTATAGGTGCCGTGTAATTAGTTTATAGAACAATGTTCCACCCAAAAGGGAGCTGCTCTCTGCGACGAATTTCATCCGGATGGATGCCGTCGGACGCCTGCTATAATGTTGGGACAGGTCGAATTGAATTTTTTATATTTTGATCAGTTGACTTGACGCCTGGTCTGATCATGTGTTTTTGATAGTTCTTGGTGAACTGTATTATGTGAGGGTAGCCGGTTGAATGGAACACCCAAGCGGATGCGCTTTCAAAATTAGCATCATCCGCCTCCTGTGATACTCCTCGAACCGTTTTTTGGGAGGTAGTGGAAAGGAGAAGCATTGAGGGAGACCCTATTGGAATCCTAGACAGAAGCTCAACCTGGATGGATCCAATTAGGGCATATCTGACAAACGGTACCCTGCCGGATGATCATCAACAGGCGGCAGTACTGAAAAGACGAGCCGCTAATTTTGAAATGATAAAGGGAGAACTTCACAAAAGAGGGTACCTTCAACCCTTCTTAAAGTGTGTTACTCCAGAAAAAGGGCGAGAAATATTAGATGACCTTCACTCTGGTTTCTGTGCTTCGCATATAGGCGGAAGGACGCTTGCTCAACGGGCAAGGCGGCAGGGCTACTTCTGGCCTACCTTAGAATCAGATGCAATGGAGATGGTGAAAAAATGTGACAAGTGTCAAAGATTTGGCAAACTAATTCACCGTCCGGCTACTGATCTCACCACCATTCATAGTCCCTTACCGTTTGCTAAATGGGGCATGGATATTTTGGGTCCATATACGCCTGCTACAGGCGGAAGAAGGTATATACTTGTTGCCGTCGACTACTTCACTAAATGGGTAGAGGCGGAGGCTGTTAAGGGAATCAAGACGAGGGATGTAATTTCATTCATTTGGAGAAATGTCATCACTCGGTTCGGGGTTCCCATGTCTATGGTTTTTGATAATGGTCCCCAATTTGAGACGCCTGTTCTCAAAAGCTGGTTGGGTGACCAAGGAATTGCACATTGCTTTGCATCTGTCGGCCGTCCACAAGCAAACGGCCAGGTAGAAGCCTTTAATAAAATCATCTCAGACGGTCTGAAGAAAAAGATTGAACGAGCAGGCGGCCTATGGGCGGATGAACTACCACATGTTCTCTGGGCCATAAGGACGACTGAAAAAGGGGCGACTGGAGAAACTCCATTCCTCCTAACTTATGGGGCGGAAGCTGTTCTTCCAATAGAACACTACGAGCCGACTCTTCGAGTAATGCTATATGACGAAGAGGAAAACTGGGAAGCCATGCGCCTGGCATTAGACTCACTCCCTGAAAAGAGGGGCAATGCTGTTTTACGCCATGAGATTTACCGTCTGAGAATGACTCGATCATACAACAGAAAAGTGCACAGGCGTCCACTCAAAATGGGGGACTTTGTACTTAGAAAAATGGAAGCTGTTGGTAGGGCTAACGAGTCTGGCAAGCTAACTCCCAACTGGGAAGGTCCCTACCGAATATATGAAGAGGTTAGAGACGGTACCTACCGTCTGGAAACACCAGACGGCCAGCCGTTACCTCGAACCTGGAACAAAGATAACCTTAAGAAATATTTCTTTTGAAAAATGTAAAGTCAAGGATTACTTGATTAAAGCTTGCATCTTTACTATTCGATTCTGTATTAAGAGGGGCATGCCAACTGACCAACAGTCGGCTACTCTCCATGTTTTTATTTATTTATTTAAGAGGGGCATGCCAACTGACAAACAGTCGGCTACTCTCTATGTTTAATTTAAGAGGGGCACGCCGCTTTACCGGTTACCCTCACATAACATATAGTTCACCAAGAACTATCAAAAAACATGATCAGACTAGGCGTCAAGCCAACTGATCAAAATATAAAATTCAATTCGACCTGTCCCAACATTATAGCAGGCGTCCGACGGCATCCATCCGGATGAAATTCGTCGCAGAGAGCAGCTCCCTTTTGGGTGGAACATTGTTCTATAAACTAATCACACGGCACCTATACGACTGTCCCCAAGGACAACCACGTAGCCGTTTTTGAGACAAGGATAACTTTTATTACTAACCAAACTAGTGATAACAGTTGACATCTGAGTCGGATTACCGCCTGTATTACTTGGGATAAATGCAGGGGGTTACTCTTGAGTTAATAGTCAACAAACATTGGCGAATCAAGGGGTCCAGCCGGCCTCCGCCGCCTGGTACCTCTACTACTCAAGCTAAAATGAGGACGACTGAGCAACACCAACGTTAACTCATAGTCACTCTCCCAAAACTTGGCATGGAACCTAAAAAGTTTGAATAGACCACCTGTTTTTTGGCAAACAAGGGCATTCAAACTATTATTCCTACTAGTTTTCTCTTCGAGTTAATAGCCAACAAACATTGGCGAATAAAGGGGAACAACCGGTACCCACCGCTTGATACCTCTACTACTCAACCAATAGGCGACCAGGTAACAGTCATAGTTACTTGGTCACCCCCTAAAAATTTTTAAGTATTCGCAATAGGAAACAGTCGTCTTAGACTGCCTATAGCTCAAAAAACACAAGTAAGAATACCCTTTCTTACTTAGTAAATTTTACAAATGACAGGACCGCCTGCCTAAAGGTAATCCAGTCATAGACTGCCTAAAGTCTAACCTACAAAATACAAGTAAAAAACTCTTTTACTTAGTTAATTTTACAGATAGAGAACCGCCTGCCTAAAGGTGATCCAGTCTTTTAAACGAATTGAGTAACGATTGGATAAATGGCCGACTGATCGCCTAACTTGGAAACAGACAACCAGTCGTCCAGGGGCATAGGCGGCGTAACTAACCATCCGTACCTGTCTACAATCGGCCATGCAAAACAGTCGATATAGTGTACAACTCAATATTCAACACTTAGCCAAATTTCAAGAAAAAATCAAATTTCATTAAAGAGGAAAATATTCAGAACCCCGGCCCCCTGGCCGGGTAAATACAATACAAACGGCACGCAGGCCGTGAAAGAAGACAAAAGCTTATGAAGGGGGCAAATCCTAAACATTAGCAGCGTCCGCCTGGTCAGCATTCTTCTTGCTAGACTCGGCCTCAGCTGCATCCTTCTTCGATGCCTTGTCCCCAAGTGGCACAAGCGCCACTACCGGCTGCTCCTCCGCATCCAAGCCCTCCTCAAACGCCTCGTCCTCAGCGGCCGCCAGGATCTCTTGATTATATGTTTCAGAGCACTGGCGGTACGTCTTCTCCCAAGAGGCAAAGTCGGCATTGGGGAAGAGGCGGCTCCAGGTCATACGCTGGATCTGGGAAGAGTCTTCCATCATCTCTCGGACGAGCTCTCTCTTCTCTTGCTCAGCCTTCTCCGAGAGCTCTTTAGTGAGACTCTTCTCCTGAGTCACCAGGCGTTCCTTTACGCTAGTCAAGGATTTCTCCATGACATCGTATGAGAGCATTTTTTGGCGGAGAGGTTTAAGCTCGGCCCTGAGGTTGGAGACGGTCGCCTCCAGCTCGTTGTTCTTCTTCTGGGCCGCCTCTAACTGGGCCTGGATAGCGGCGGCAGCCTGCGCCTGATAATAAAGAATATCAATGGTCAGAACTTCATTTTGGGCAATTTGAAACATTGCCTTATCACAGCTAGAGGCGGCCATAGCTTTCGCAGCCTTTACCTCTTTGTTTTTCCGATCAAGCGGCTTGCGAAGGCCGTTCACTCGGAGCAGGGCCTAAGTAAAAAGAAAACATGCGTCAGTTTCCAATCAAAAAGGTAACAGGCGTCCTGGAATTCAACTACTCAAAAATGCTAAGTATACCTCAGCAAGGACCCCTGCAATCCCATCAAGGTCAAGGGTGCCGACACCCCTGACCGCCTCCCTTTCAGATGGAGGCACAGCTTTTATCATTAACTTGGCTACCTCCACCAAGTCAGGCTCCTGAGGGCCGGCTGCATCAAGCATAAAAAAGCAAGTTAGACCTAGTCAAGAAGGAAGCAAGTGAAAAATTTTACAAGTAAATTTCCATACTTCTAGGCGGCCCCGCCGGAGTTTTAGAGGAAGTGGCCGGCTGCTTCTCAGCCGCCACTGTTTTCCTGGAAGACCCAGGAGAGCTTGCAACAGTCGTCCTCCGGGCCTTGGGGTCCGGCTGTTGCGAGGAAGAAGCTCTTGGAGTGCCCGACTAAAAAAAGAGGAAGAGTTAGCATATGTATAAGACTACTTCAAAAAGAAGAAGTTTCAAAGCTCACCAAGGGTGCCCCCTTTTTGGGGGAGTCGGTACCAGACTGCTGCATCAGAGAGGCCCGCAGCATGGCCGCCGCAGTCTTGGAGGCAGTTATTTTGCTCATGGCGTCAGCTGCAAAAAAGAACAAACAGTAAAGTCAGTAAAAATCCCAAGTAAACAAGGCGTGAAAAAAGAGTATTTATCAGGCCGGCTACCTCTAGAGCACCGACTGCCGAGGCCACAGGCGGCCAAAAAGTACTCATCATAGAGCCACTTGAAGACCGGGATGCAGTTTAGGGGCACTTGCTCTCGTACCCCTGAAGTAGAGTTCACCCTAATCTCTACTTTGAAGAGTCCTTTGTCTAGGATCTCTTTCCTAGCCTTTGGGGGGACAGGCGGCAAGCTACGGCCGCCTGCAAGAAAAGGCGGATCCCTGTTCCACCTGTTAAATCTTTTGTTCAGCTCCTTGTCTGAACCCTCGATGATGAGGAAGGTGTTCCGCCAATCCTTCCATTTGTTTGCCTTACCTCTCGTCATGAGGTAGCCCTTATGGCTTGTTAATTGATACCATCCGGTACCACCTGACTTAGGGGTCCGGCTGAGATAGTTCATGTGGGCGAAAGCCTCAAAGCTTGGCTCCACCCCGTACATTTCGCACCCGGCCACATAGCCGAGTACGTTTACCCAAGAATTGGGGGCTAACTGCCATAACCCCAGATCATACCCATATAAAATCCGCAGAACAGCCGGATGTAGTGGGAAGCGCAGTCCAGCTTTGATGGCCGCCGCGTAGTAGCCGAAGCAGCCATCATCATAGCTGGTACCAGCCGGCCAGACGACTGTGTCTTCTGGATCCGGCACGAACAATAAATATCCGGGGCCCATTTTGTAGTTACCTATAAAGCTCTCCACTTTGTCTTTCATGGCCGTGATCCGGCCCCGGGGTACCGTGCAGTAGTAAGGGGTGTTCTCCTGTCGATAAGAAGCGGACGGCTCCGCCCAATTATCCCCCTTCTCAACTGCATGAGAACTCCTCGCCTCTTGTAGGCGGCTGTTTCTTTCTTCAGAGCCTGGAGAAGATTGGCCAGAAGAGCTAGACTCAGACTCGTCCTCAGACGAGTCAGAAGAGGACGACTCCTTCCCTCTCCCAGAGGGGCCCGCCTCCTCCCCCTTAGAAGGAGTAGGAGAATAGTTTGACATATCTACTGTGAAATGGGAAGGGACCACCTTGACCCCTCCCTCAGAACTGTCGGCTTGGCAGCCGCCTTGTCTCACTTCTACATCTGGCGCCTGGTCAGATGTTTCACTTATTGGCACCCTTTGAGAGGAGCCGTCCGAGTTTGAGATCCTAGCTGTCTTTTTTGTTCTAGCCATCACGTTCTGCATAGACACAGATACAGTCGGACTTTGTATAAAGGGCAAAGATGGGTCCAGAAAAGGGCAGGCGGCACTCCTAGTCCTAGATTCAGCCGTCCCCGGTGACCGGCTGATCACTAACTTAGGCCGTGTCGTTTGCTTCCATGGGGCCATTTCAAAAGAAAATAAAAATAAAGGAAAAAGTTAAGAGTAAGAGAACCGACCGTTACCTGAACGAGTGACGATTGATGAGTTCTGAAGTCCACTGCAAATGGTATGTCAGAGCAAGCGGTAGGCAACAAAAGTCCAAAATGTCAGAGCAAGTTCAGGGGTCCGAATGTTCTCTCGCAAAGGTTCTCAAATGTGAAAATGACCGAAGTCAGCACTTCCTTATATAGGCAAAGTGAGAAGGCGAAGGGTCACCTCCAAATTCAAAATTTGGGCGGGAAATATCTCTCGGCCAATTGCAGGGCGACACCTGTCGTAGGCCGTCGCCTGTCACCATGCGACACCTGTCACAGGCGACACGTGACCAGCCACGTGCCGCCTGTGAGGGGCAAATGATTAGGGGATTTTTATCCACCAATCACCGTCTGACAAGTGGACCAACCAGGTTCCGCCACGTGTCCTTCACGTAGGCCAATAGGAGCCTGCCACGTGTCAGTCTCAGATTCGTCCGCCACGGACCAGTTGAGACACGCCACGTGTCCCCCCATGCCAAATGGGAAAACCGGCCAACAAGGCCCAATCCTGATTAGAAGCCCAGTCAGCCCAAGGTTAACATAAACCTAATTGGCACGCTTCTCGAGGTTATAAATACCTCTCTTAATTCTCATTAAAGGGAAAATAAGGGGATTAAGAAAAAAGGTAACACAGATTACACATTAAACACTCTCACCTAGAGAGACAAAACTACTTAATTTCCGCATTAATTACTCCTTAATCAGGTACTAACTTGACCGTTGGAGGCGGAGCTCCTACCACAAGGAGTCTTCGTTGTTTTGCAGGTACAGGCGTCCGGTTCCAGTCTCGGTGTTGTAACTCTCCCGCAGGACATCAGAAAACCCCGAAACACATTAGACTTTAATTTGATTCAAAAAGCTTTGTTTGAATGTGTTTTACTTTCATTTGATTCAATAATCTTTGTTTGATTGTGTTTGACTTTCATTTGATTCAATTAGCTTTGTTGAATGCATTAGACTTTAATTTGATTTAAAAAGCTTTATTTGAATGTGTTTGATTTTCATTTGATTCAATTAGCTTTGTTTGACTCTGTTTGACTTTCATTTGATTCAATTAGGTTTGTTGAATACATTAGACTTTCATTGGATTCAATTAGCTTTGTTTGAATGTGTTTCACTTTCAGTTGATCATGTATTTTTGTAGAATGCATTTGTCATTTATTTTTTTCAAAAACCTTTGTTTGAATGGGTTTGAATTTAATTTGATTTAATAAGCTTTGATTGAATGTGTTTGACTTAAATTTGATTCATAAGTCTTGTTTGAATGTGTTTGACTTTCATTTGATTCAATTAGCTTTGTTGAATGCATTAGACTTTAATTTGATTTAAAAAGCTTTATTTGAATGCGTTTGACTTTCATTGGATTCAATTAGCTTTGTTTGAATGTGTTTGAATTTCATTTGATTCAAAAAGCTTTGTTTGAATGTGTTTAACTTTCATTGGATTCAATTAGCTTTCTTTGAATGTGTTTAACTTTCATTTGATTCAATTAGCTTTGTTTGAATGTGTTTGACTTTCATTCGATCCAATTAGCTTTGATTGAATGTGTTTCACTTTTAATTGATTTAATTAGCTTTGTAGAATGCATTTGACCTTAATTTTATTCAAAAAGCTTTGTTTGGATGGTTTGACTTTAATTTGATTTAATTAGCTCTGTTTGATTATGTTTGACTTAAATTTGATTCATAAGTCTTGTTTGAATGTGTTTGACTTTAATTTGATTCAATTACCTTTGTTAAATGCATTAGACTTTAATTTGATTTAAAAAGCTTTATTTGAATGTGTTTGACTTTCATTTGATCCAATTAGCTTTGTTTGAATGTGTTTCACTTTTAATTGATTTAATTAGCTTTGTAGAATGCATTTGACCTTAATTTTATTCAAAAAGCTTTATTTGAATGTGTTTGATTTTCATTTGATTCAATTAGCTTTGTTTGACTCTGTTTGACTTTCATTTGATTCAATTAGGTTTGTTGAATACATTAGACTTTCATTGGATTCAATTAGCTTTGTTTGAATGTGTTTCACTTTCAGTTGATCATGTATTTTTGTAGAATGCATTTGTCATTTATTTTTTTCAAAAACCTTTGTTTGAATGGGTTTGAATTTAATTTGATTTAATTAGCTTTGATTGAATGTGTTTGACTTAAATTTGATTCATATGTCTTGTTTGAATGTGTTTGACTTTTGATTAAATTAGCTTTGTTGAATGCATTAGACTTTAATTTGATTTAAAAAGCTTTATTTGAATGTGTTTGACTTTCATTGAATTCAATTAGCTTTGTTTGAATGTGTTTGACTTTCATTTGATTCAAAAAGCTTTGTTTGAATGTGTTTAACTTTCCGTGGATAATTAGCTTTGTTTGAATGTGTTTGACTTTTATTTGGTTCGAAAAGCTTTGTTTGAATGTGTTTAACTTTCATTTGATTCAATTAGCTTTGTTGAATGCATTTGACTTTCAATTGATTCAATTAGCTTTGTTGAATGCATTTGACATTAATTTAACTCAAAAACTTGGTTTAAATGTGTTTGTCTTTCATTTAATTCAATTAGGTTTGTTTGAATGTGCTTGACTTTCATTTGATTAAATTAGCTTTGTTTTAATGTGTTTGACTTTCATTTGATTCAATTAGATTTGTAGAATGCATTTGACAATCATTTGATTCAATTAGCTTTGTTAAATGCATTAGACTTTAATTTGATTCAAAAAGCTTTGTTTGAATGTGTTTTACTTTCATTTGATTCAATAATCTTTGTTTGATTGTGTTTGACTTTCATTTGATTCAATTAGCTTTGTTGAATGCATTAGACTTTAATTTGATTTAAAAAGCTTTATTTGAATGTGTTTGATTTTCATTTGATTCAATTAGCTTTGTTTGACTCTGTTTGACTTTCATTTGATTCAATTAGGTTTGTTGAATACATTAGACTTTCATTGGATTCAATTAGCTTTGTTTGAATGTGTTTAACTTTCATTTAATTCAATTAGCTTTGTTTGAATGTGTTTCACTTTTAATTGATTTAATTAGCTTTGTAGAATGCATTTGACCTTAATTTTATTCAAAAAGCTTTATTTGAATGTGTTTGATTTTCATTTGATTCAATTAGCTTTGTTTGACTCTGTTTGACTTTCATTTGATTCAATTAGGTTTGTTGAATACATTAGACTTTCATTGGATTCAATTAGCTTTGTTTGAATGTGTTTCACTTTCAGTTGATCATGTATTTTTGTAGAATGCATTTGTCATTTATTTTTTTCAAAAACCTTTGTTTGAATGGGTTTGAATTTAATTTGATTTAATTAGCTTTGATTGAATGTGTTTGACTTAAATTTGATTCATATGTCTTGTTTGAATGTGTTTGACTTTTGATTAAATTAGCTTTGTTGAATGTATTAGACTTTAATTTGATTTAAAAAGCTTTATTTGAATGTGTTTGACTTTCATTGAATTCAATTAGCTTTGTTTGAATGTGTTTGACTTTCATTTGATTCAAAAAGCTTTGTTTGAATGTGTTTAACTTTCCGTGGATAATTAGCTTTGTTTGAATGTGTTTGACTTTTATTTGGTTCGAAAAGCTTTGTTTGAATGTGTTTAACTTTCATTTGATTCAATTAGCTTTGTTGAATGCATTTGACTTTCAATTGATTCAATTAGCTTTGTTGAATGCATTTGACATTAATTTAACTAAAAAACTTGGTTTAAATGTGTTTGTCTTTCATTTAATTCAATTAGGTTTGTTTGAATGTGCTTGACTTTCATTTGATTAAATTAGCTTTGTTTTAATGTGTTTGACTTTCATTTGATTCAATTAGCTTTGTAGAATGCATTTGACAATCATTTGATTCAATTAGCTTTGTTAAATGCATTAGACTTTAATTTGATTCAAAAAGCTTTGTTTGAATGTGTTTTACTTTCATTTGATTCAATAATCTTTGTTTGATTGTGTTTGACTTTCATTTGATTTAATTAGCTTTGTTGAATGCATTAGACTTTAATTTGATTTAAAAAGCTTTATTTGAATGTGTTTGACTTTCATTGAATTCAATTAGCTTTATTTGAATGTGTTTGACTTTCATTTGATTCAATTAGGTTTGTTGAATGCATTAGACTTTAATTTGATTTAAAAAGCTTTATTTGAATGTGTTTGACTTTCATTGGATTCAATTAGCTTTGTTTGAATGTGTTTGAATTTCATTTGATTCTAAAAGCTTTGTTTGAATGTGTTTAACTTTCATTGGATTCAATTAGCTTTCTTTGAATGTGTTTAACTTTCATTTGATTCAATTAGCTTTGTTTGAATGTGTTAAACTTTCCGTGGATAATTAGCTTTGTTTGAATGTGTTTGACTTTCATTGAATTCAATTAGCTTTATTTGAATGTGTTTGACTTTCATTTGATTCAATTAGGTTTGTTGAATGCATTAGACTTTAATTTGATTTAAAAAGCTTTATTTGAATGTGTTTGACTTTCATTGAATTCAATTAGCTTTATTTGAATGTGTTTGACTTTCATTTGATTCAATTAGGTTTGTTGAATGCATTAGACTTTAATTTGATTTAAAAAGCTTTATTTGAATGTGTTTGACTTTCATTGGATTCAATTAGCTTTGTTTGAATGTGTTTGAATTTCATTTGATTCTAAAAGCTTTGTTTGAATGTGTTTAACTTTCATTGGATTCAATTAGCTTTCTTTGAATGTGTTTAACTTTCATTTGATTCAATTAGCTTTGTTTGAACGTGTTTAACTTTCCGTGGATAATTAGCTTTGTTTGAATGTGTTTGACTTTTATTTGGTTCGAAAAGCTTTGTTTGAATGTGTTTAACTTTCATTTGATTCAATTAGCTTTGTTGAATGCATTTGACTTTCAATTGATTCAATTAGCTTTGTTGAATGCATTTGACATTAATTTAACTCTAAAACTTGGTTTAAATGTGTTTGTCTTTCATTTAATTCAATTAGGTTTGTTTGAATGTGCTTGACTTTCATTTGATTAAATTAGCTTTGTTTTAATGTGTTTGACTTTCATTTGATTCAATTAGCTTTGTAGAATGCATTTGACAATCATTTGATTCAATTAGCTTTGTTAAATGCATTAGACTTTAATTTGATTCAAAAAGCTTTGTTTGAATGTGTTTTACTTTCATTTGATTCAATAATCTTTGTTTGATTGTGTTTGACTTTCATTTGATTCAATTAGCTTTGTTGAATGCATTAGACTTTAATTTGATTTAAAAAGCTTTATTTGAATGTGTTTGATTTTCATTTGATTCAATTAGCTTTGTTTGACTCTGTTTGACTTTCATTTGATTCAATTAGGTTTGTTGAATACATTAGACTTTCATTGGATTCAATTAGCTTTGTTTGAATGTGTTTCACTTTCAGTTGATCATGTATTTTTGTAGAATGCATTTGTCATTTATTTTTTTCAAAAACCTTTGTTTGAATGGGTTTGAATTTAATTTGATTTAATAAGCTTTGATTGAATGTGTTTGACTTAAATTTGATTCATAAGTCTTGTTTGAATGTGTTTGACTTTCATTTGATTCAATTAGCTTTGTTGAATGCATTAGACTTTAATTTGATTTAAAAAGCTTTATTTGAATGTGTTTGACTTTCATTGGATTCAATTAGCTTTGTTTGAATGTGTTTGAATTTCATTTGATTCAAAAAGCTTTGTTTGAATGTGTTTAACTTTCATTGGATTCAATTAGCTTTCTTTGAATGTGTTTAACTTTCATTTGATTCAATTAGCTTTGTTTGAATGTGTTTGACTTTCATTTGATCCAATTAGCTTTGATTGAATGTGTTTCACTTTTAATTGATTTAATTAGCTTTGTAGAATGCATTTGACCTTAATTTTATTCAAAAAGCTTTGTTTGGATGATTTGACTTTAATTTGATTTAATTAGCTCTGTTTGATTATGTTTGACTTAAATTTAATTCATAAGTCTTGTTTGAATGTGTTTGACTTTCATTTGATTCAATTAGCTTTGTTGAATGCATTAGACTTTAATTTGATTTAAAAAGCTTTATTTGAATGTGTTTGACTTTCATTGGATTCAATTAGCTTTGTTTGAATGTGTTTGAATTTCATTTGATTCAAAAAGCTTTGTTTGAATGTGTTTAACTTTCATTGGATTCAATTAGCTTTCTTTGAATGTGTTTAACTTTCATTTGATTCAATTAGCTTTGTTTGAATGTGTTTGACTTTCATTTGATCCAATTAGCTTTGATTGAATGTGTTTCACTTTTAATTGATTTAATTAGCTTTGTAGAATGCATTTGACCTTAATTTTATTCAAAAAGCTTTGTTTGGATGGTTTGACTTTAATTTGATTTAATTAGCTCTGTTTGATTATGTTTGACTTAAATTTGATTCATAAGTCTTGTTTGAATGTGTTTGACTTTAATTTGATTCAATTACCTTTGTTAAATGCATTAGACTTCAATTTGATTTAAAAAGCTTTATTTGAATGTGTTTGACTTTCATTTGATCCAATTAGCTTTGTTTGAATGTGTTTCACTTTTAATTGATTAAATTAGCTTTGTAGAATGCATTTGACCTTAATTTTATTCAAAAAGCTTTATTTGAATGTGTTTGATTTTCATTTGATTCAATTAGCTTTGTTTGACTCTGTTTGACTTTCATTTGATTCAATTAGGTTTGTTGAATACATTAGACTTTCATTGGATTCAATTAGCTTTGTTTGAATGTGTTTCACTTTCAGTTGATCATGTATTTTTGTAGAATGCATTTGTCATTTATTTTTTTCAAAAACCTTTGTTTGAATGGGTTTGAATTTAATTTGATTTAATTAGCTTTGATTGAATGTGTTTGACTTAAATTTGATTCATATGTCTTGTTTGAATGTGTTTGACTTTCATTTGATTAAATTAGCTTTGTTGAATGCATTAGACTTTAATTTGATTTAAAAAGCTTTATTTGAATGTCTTTGACTTTCATTGAATTCAATTAGCTTTGTTTGAATGTGTTTGACTTTCATTTGATTCAAAAAGCTTTGTTTGAATGTGTTTAACTTTCCGTGGATAATTAGCTTTGTTTGAATGTGTTTGACTTTTATTTGGTTCGAAAAGCTTTGTTTGAATGTGTTTAACTTTCATTTGATTCAATTAGCTTTGTTGAATGCATTTGACTTTCAATTGATTCAATAAGCTTTGTTGAATGCATTTGACATTAATTTAACTCAAAAACTTGGTTTAAATGTGTTTGTCTTTCATTTAATTTAATTAGGTTTGTTTGAATGTGCTTGACTTTCATTTGATTAAATTAGCTTTGTTTTAATGTGTTTGACTTTCATTTGATTCAATTAGCTTTGTAGAATGCATTTGACAATCATTTGATTCAATTAGCTTTGTTAAATGCATTAGACTTTAATTTGATTCAAAAAGCTTTGTTTGAATGTGTTTTACTTTCATTTGATTCAATAATCTTTGTTTGATTGTGTTTGACTTACATTTGATTTAATTAGCTTTGTTGAATGCATTAGACTTTAATTTGATTTAAAAAGCTTTATTTGAATGTGTTTGACTTTCATTGAATTCAATTAGCTTTATTTGAATGTGTTTGACTTTCATTTGATTCAATTAGGTTTGTTGAATGCATTAGACTTTAATTTGATTTAAAAAGCTTTATTTGAATGTGTTTGACTTTCATTGGATTCAATTAGCTTTGTTTGAATGTGTTTGAATTTCATTTGATTCTAAAAGCTTTGTTTGAATGTGTTTAACTTTCATTGGATTCAATTAGCTTTCTTTGAATGTGTTTAACTTTCATTTGATTCAATTAGCTTTGTTTGAATGTGTTTAACTTTCCGTGGATAATTAGCTTTGTTTGAATGTGTTTGACTTTTATTTGGTTCGAAAAGCTTTATTTGAATGTGTTTGACTTTCATTGAATTCAATTAGCTTTGTTTGAATGTGTTTGAATTTCATTTGATTCAAAAAGCTTTGTTTGAATGTGTTTAACTTTCATTGGATTCAATTAGCTTTCTTTGAATGTGTTTAACTTTCATTTGATTCAATTAGCTTTGTTTGAACGTGTTTAACTTTCCGTGGATAATTAGCTTTGTTTGAATGTGTTTGACTTTTATTTGGTTCGAAAAGCTTTGTTTGAATGTGTTTAACTTTCATTTGATTCAATTAGCTTTGTTGAATGCATTTGACTTTCAATTGATTCAATTAGCTTTGTTGAATGCATTTGACATTAATTTAACTCAAAAACTTGGTTTAAATGTGTTTGTCTTTCATTTAATTCAATTAGGTTTGTTTGAATGTGCTTGACTTTCATTTGATTAAATTAGCTTTGTTTTAATGTGTTTGACTTTCATTTGATTCAATTAGATTTGTAGAATGCATTTGACAATCATTTGATTCAATTAGCTTTGTTAAATGCATTAGACTTTAATTTGATTCAAAAAGCTTTGTTTGAATGTGTTTTACTTTCATTTGATTCAATAATCTTTGTTTGATTGTGTTTGACTTTCATTTGATTCAATTAGCTTTGTTGAATGCATTAGACTTTAATTTGATTTAAAAAGCTTTATTTGAATGTGTTTGATTTTCATTTGATTCAATCAGCTTTGTTTGACTCTGTTTGACTTTCATTTGATTCAATTAGGTTTGTTGAATACATTAGACTTTCATTGGATTCAATTAGCTTTGTTTGAATGTGTTTCACTTTCAGTTGGATCATGTATTTTTGTAGAATGCATTTGTCATTTCATTTTTTTCAAAAACCTTTGTTTGAATGGGTTTGAATTTAATTTGATTTAATAAGCTTTGATTGAATGTGTTTGACTTAATTTGATTCATAAGTCTTGTTTGAATGTGTTTGACTTTCATTTGATTCAATTAGCTTTGTTGAATGCATTAGACTTTAATTTGATTTAAAAAGCTTTATTTGAATGTGTTTGACTTTCATTTGATTCAATTAGCTTTGTTTGAATGTTTGAATTTCATTTGATTCAAAAAGCTTGTTTGAATGTGTTTAACTTTCATTGGATTCAATTAGCTTTCTTTGAATGTGTTTAACTTTCATTTGATTCAATTAGCTTTGTTTGAATGTGTTTGACTTTCATTTGATTTAATTAGCTTTGTTGAATGCATTAGACTTTAATTTGATTTAAAAAGCTTTATTTGAATGTGTTTGACTTTCATTGAATTCAATAGCTTTATTTGAATGTGTTTGACTTTCATTTGATTCAATTAGGTTGTTGAATGCATTAGACTTTAATTTGATTTTAAAAAGCTTTTTTGAATGTGTTTGACTTTCATGGATTCATTAGCTTTGTTTGAATGTGTTTGAATTTCATTTGATTCTAAAAGCTTTGTTGAATGTGTTTAACTTTCATTGATTCAATTAGCTTTCTTTGAATGTGTTTAACTTTCATTTGATTCAATTGCTTTGTTTGAATGTGTTAACTTTCCGTAGGATAATTAGCTTTGTTTGAATGTGTTTGACTTTTATTTGGTTCGAAAAGCTTTATTTGAATGTGTTTGACTTTCATTGAATTCAATTAGCTTTGTTTGAATGTGTTTGAATTTCATTTGATTCAAAAATTTTGTTGAATGTGTTTAACTTTCATTGGATTCAATTAGCTTCTTTGAATGTGTTTAACTTTCATTTGATTCAATTAGCTTTGTTTGAACGTGTTTAACTTTCCGTGGATAATTAGCTTTGTTTGAATGTGTTTGACTTTTATTTGGTTCGAAAAGCTTTGTTTGAATGTGTTTAACTTTCATTTGATCAATTAGCTTTGTTGAATGCATTTGACTTTCAATTGATTCAATTAGCTTTGTTGAATGCATTTGACATTAATTTAACTCAAAAACTTGGTTTAAATGTGTTTGTCTTTCATTTAATTCAATTAGGTTGTTTGAATGTGCTTGACTTTCATTTGATTAAATTAGCTTTGTTTTAATGTGTTTACTTTCATTTGATTCAATTAGATTTGTAGAATGCATTTGACAATCATTGATTCAATTAGCTTTGTTAAATGCATTAGACTTTAATTTGATTCAAAAAGCTTTGTTTGAATGTGTTTTACTTTCATTGATTCAATAATCTTTGTTTGATTGTGTTTGACTTTCATTTGATTCAATTAGCTTTGTTGAATGCATTAGACTTTAATTTGATTTAAAAAGCTTTATTTGAATGTGTTTGATTTTCATTTGATTCAATCAGCTTTGTTTGACTCTGTTTGACTTTCATTTGATTCAATTAGGTTTGTTGAATACATTAGACTTTCATTGGATTCAATTAGCTTTGTTTGAATGTGTTTCACTTTCAGTTGATCATGTATTTTTGTAGAATGCATTTGTCATTTATTTTTTTCAAAAACCTTTGTTTGAATGGGTTTGAATTTAATTTGATTTAATAAGCTTTGATTGAATGTGTTTGACTTAAATTTGATTCATAAGTCTTGTTTGAATGTGTTTGACTTTCATTTGATTCAATTAGCTTTGTTGAATGCATTAGACTTTAATTTGATTTAAAAGCTTTATTTGAATGTGTTTGACTTTCATTGGATTCAATTAGCTTTGTTTGAATGTGTTTGAATTTCATTTGATTCAAAAAGCTTTGTTTGAATGTGTTTAACTTTCATTGGATTCAATTAGCTTTCTTTGAATGTGTTTAACTTTCATTTGATTCAATTAGCTTTGTTTGAATGTGTTTGACTTTCATTTGATCCAATTAGCTTTGATTGAATGTGTTTCACTTTTAATTGATTTAATTAGCTTTGTAGAATGCATTTGACCTTAATTTTATTCAAAAAGCTTTGTTTGGATGATTTGACTTTAATTTGATTTAATTAGCTCTGTTTGATTATGTTTGACTTAAATTTAATTCATAAGTCTTGTTTGAATGTGTTTGACTTTCATTTGATTCAATTAGCTTTGTTGAATGCATTAGAATTTAATTTGATTTAAAAAGCTTTATTTGAATGTGTTTGACTTTCATTGGATTCAATTAGCTTTGTTTGAATGTGTTTGAATTTCATTTGATTCAAAAAGCTTTGTTTGAATGTGTTTAACTTTCATTGGATTCAATTAGCTTTCTTTGAATGTGTTTAACTTTCATTTGATTCAATTAGCTTTGTTTGAATGTGTTTGACTTTCATTTGATCCAATTAGCTTTGATTGAATGTGTTTCACTTTTAATTGATTTAATTAGCTTTGTAGAATGCATTTGACCTTAATTTTATTCAAAAAGCTTTGTTTGGATGGTTTGACTTTAATTTGATTTAATTAGCTCTGTTTGATTATGTTTGACTTAAATTTGATTCATAAGTCTTATTTGAATGTGTTTGACTTTAATTTGATTCAATTACCTTTGTTAAATGCATTAGACTTCAATTTGATTTAAAAAGCTTTATTTGAATGTGTTTGACTTTCATTTGATCCAATTAGCTTTGTTTGAATGTGTTTCACTTTTAATTGATCAAATTAGCTTTGTAGAATGCATTTGACCTTAATTTTATTCAAAAAGCTTTATTTGAATGTGTTTGATTTTCATTTGATTCAATTAGCTTTGTTTGACTCTGTTTGACTTTCATTTGATTCAATTAGGTTTGTTGAATACATTAGACTTTCATTGGATTCAATTAGCTTTGTTTGAATGTGTTTCACTTTCAGTTGATCATGTATTTTTGTAGAATGCATTTGTCATTTATTTTTTTCAAAAACCTTTGTTTGAATGGGTTTGAATTTAATTTGATTTAATTAGCTTTGATTGAATGTGTTTGACTTAAATTTGATTCATATGTCTTGTTTGAATGTGTTTGACTTTCATTTGATTAAATTAGCTTTGTTGAATGCATTAGACTTTAATTTGATTTAAAAAGCTTTATTTGAATGTGTTTGACTTTCATTGAATTCAATTAGCTTTGTTTGAATGTGTTTGACTTTCATTTGATTCAAAAAGCTTTGTTTGAATGTGTTTAACTTTCCGTGGATAATTAGCTTTGTTTGAATGTGTTTGACTTTTATTTGGTTCGAAAAGCTTTGTTTGAATGTGTTTAACTTTCATTTGATTCAATTAGCTTTGTTGAATGCATTTGACTTTCAATTGATTCAATTAGCTTTGTTGAATGCATTTGACATTAATTTAACTCAAAAACTTGGTTTAAATGTGTTTGTCTTTCATTTAATTCAATTAGGTTTGTTTGAATGTGCTTGACTTTCATTTGATTAAATTAGCTTTGTTTTAATGTGTTTGACTTTCATTTGATTCAATTAGCTTTGTAGAATGCATTTGACAATCATTTGATTCAATTAGCTTTGTTAAATGCATTAGACTTTAATTTGATTCAAAAAGCTTTGTTTGAATGTGTTTTACTTTCATTTGATTCAATAATCTTTGTTTGATTGTGTTTGACTTACATTTGATTTAATTAGCTTTGTTGAATGCATTAGACTTTAATTTGATTTAAAAAGCTTTATTTGAATGTGTTTGACTTTCATTGAATTCAATTAGCTTTATTTGAATGTGTTTGACTTTCATTTGATTCAATTAGGTTTGTTGAATGCATTAGACTTTAATTTGATTTAAAAAGCTTTATTTGAATGTGTTTGACTTTCATTGGATTCAATTAGCTTTGTTTGAATGTGTTTGAATTTCATTTGATTCTAAAAGCTTTGTTTGAATGTGTTTAACTTTCATTGGATTCAATTAGCTTTCTTTGAATGTGTTTAACTTTCATTTGATTCAATTAGCTTTGTTTGAATGTGTTTAACTTTCCGTGGATAATTAGCTTTGTTTGAATGTGTTTGACTTTTATTTGGTTCGAAAAGCTTTATTTGAATGTGTTTGACTTTCATTGAATTCAATTAGCTTTGTTTGAATGTGTTTGAATTTCATTTGATTCAAAAAGCTTTGTTTGAATGTGTTTAACTTTCATTGGATTCAATTAGCTTTCTTTGAATGTGTTTAACTTTCATTTGATTCAATTAGCTTTGTTTGAACGTGTTTAACTTTCCGTGGATAATTAGTTTTGTTTGAATGTGTTTGACTTTTATTTGGTTCGAAAAGCTTTGTTTGAATGTGTTTAACTTTCATTTGATTCAATTAGCTTTGTTGAATGCATTTGACTTTCAATTGATTCAATTAGCTTTGTTGAATGCATTTGACATTAATTTAACTCAAAAACTTGGTTTAAATGTGTTTGTCTTTCATTTAATTCAATTAGGTTTGTTTGAATGTGCTTGACTTTCATTTGATTAAATTAGCTTTGTTTTAATGTGTTTGACTTTCATTTGATTCAATTAGATTTGTAGAATGCATTTGACAATCATTTGATTCAATTAGCTTTGTTAAATGCATTAGACTTTAATTTGATTCAAAAAGCTTTGTTTAAATGTGTTTTACTTTCATTTGATTCAATAATCTTTGTTTGATTGTGTTTGACTTTCATTTGATTCAATTAGCTTTGTTGAATGCATTAGACTTTAATTTGATTTAAAAAGCTTTATTTGAATGTGTTTGATTTTCATTTGATTCAATTAGCTTTGTTTGACTCTGTTTGACTTTCATTTGATTCAATTAGGTTTGTTGAATACATTAGACTTTCATTGGATTCAATTAGCTTTGTTTGAATGTGTTTCACTTTCAGTTGATCATGTATTTTTGTAGAATGCATTTGTCATTTATTTTTTTCAAAAACCTTTGTTTGAATGGGTTTGAATTTAATTTGATTTAATAAGCTTTGATTGAATGTGTTTGACTTAAATTTGATTCATAAGTCTTGTTTGAATGTGTTTGACTTTCATTTGATTCAATTAGCTTTGTTGAATGCATTAGACTTTAATTTGATTTAAAAAGCTTTATTTGAATGTGTTTGACTTTCATTGGATTCAATTACCTTTGTTTGAATGTGTTTGAATTTCATTTGATTCAAAAAGCTTTGTTTGAATGTGTTTAACTTTCATTGGATTCAATTAGCTTTCTTTGAATGTGTTTAACTTTCATTTGATTCAATTAGCTTTGTTTGAACGTGTTTAACTTTCCGTGGATAATTAGCTTTGTTTGAATGTGTTTGACTTTTATTTGGTTCGAAAAGCTTTGTTTGAATGTGTTTAACTTTCATTTGATTCAATTAGCTTTGTTGAATGCATTTGACTTTCAATTGATTCAATTAGCTTTGTTGAATGCATTTGACATTAATTTAACTCAAAAACTTGGTTTAAATGTGTTTGTCTTTCATTTAATTCAATTAGGTTTGTTTGAATGTGCTTGACTTTCATTTGATTAAATTAGCTTTGTTTTAATGTGTTTGACTTTCATTTGATTCAATTAGATTTGTAGAATGCATTTGACAATCATTTGATTCAATTAGCTTTGTTAAATGCATTAGACTTTAATTTGATTCAAAAAGCTTTGTTTGAATGTGTTTTACTTTCATTTGATTCAATAATCTTTGTTTGATTGTGTTTGACTTTCATTTGATTCAATTAGCTTTGTTGAATGCATTAGACTTTAATTTGATTTAAAAAGCTTTATTTGAATGTGTTTGATTTTCATTTGATTCAATTAGCTTTGTTTGACTCTGTTTGACTTTCATTTGATTCAATTAGGTTTGTTGAATACATTAGACTTTCATTGGATTCAATTAGCTTTGTTTGAATGTGTTTCACTTTCAGTTGATCATGTATTTTTGTAGAATGCATTTGTCATTTATTTTTTTCAAAAACCTTTGTTTGAATGGGTTTGAATTTAATTTGATTTATTAAGCTTTGATTGAATGTGTTTGACTTAAATTTGATTCATATGTCTTGTTTGAATGTGTTTGACTTTCATTTGATTAAATTAGCTTTGTTGAATACATTAGACTTTAATTTGATTTAAAAAGCTTTATTTTATTGTGTTTGACTTTCATTGAATTCAATTAGCTTTGTTTGAATGTGTTTGACTTTCATTTGATTCAAAAAGCTTTGTTTGAATATGTTTAACTTTCCGTGGATAATTAGCTTTGTTTGAATGTGTTAGACTTTTATTTGGTTCGAAAAGCTTTGTTCGAATGTGTTTAACTTTCATTTGATTCAATTAGCTTTGTTGAATGCATTTGACTTTCAATTGATTCAATTAGCTTTTTTGAATGCATTTGACATTAATTTAACTCAAAAACTTGGTTTAAATGTGTTTGTCTTTCATTTAATTCAATTAGGTTTGTTTGAATGTGCTTGACTTTCATTTGATTAAATTAGCTTTGTTTTAATGTGTTTGACTTTCATTTGATTCAATTAGCTTTGTAGAATGCATTTGACAATCATTTGATTCAATTAGCTTTGTTAAATGCATTAGACTTTAATTTGATTCAAAAAGCTTTGTTTGAATGTGTTTTACTTTCATTTGATTCAATAATCTTTGTTTGATTGTGTTTGACTTTCATTTGATTCAATTAGCTTTGTTGAATGCATTAGACTTTAATTTGATTTAAAAAGCTTTATTTGAATGTGTTTGATTTTCATTTGATTCAATTAGCTTTGTTTGACTCTGTTTGACTTTCATTTGATTCAATTAGGTTTGTTGAATACATTAGACTTTCATTGGATTCAATTAGCTTTGTTTGAATGTGTTTCACTTTCAGTTGATCATGTATTTTTGTAGAATGCATTTGTCATTTATTTTTTTCAAAAACCTTTGTTTGAATGGGTTTGAATTTAATTTGATTTAATAAGCTTTGATTGAATGTGTTTGACTTAAATTTGATTCATAAGTCTTGTTTGAATGTGTTTGACTTTCATTTGATTCAATTAGCTTTGTTGAATGCATTAGACTTTAATTTGATTTAAAAAGCTTTATTTGAATGTGTTTGACTTTCATTGGATTCAATTAGCTTTGTTTGAATGTGTTTGAATTTCATTTGATTCAAAAAGCTTTGTTTGAATGTGTTTAACTTTCATTGGATTCAATTAGCTTTCTTTGAATGTGTTTAACTTTCATTTGATTCAATTAGCTTTGTTTGAATGTGTTTGACTTTCATTTGATCCAATTAGCTTTGATTGAATGTGTTTCACTTTTAATTGATTTAATTAGCTTTGTAGAATGCATTTGACCTTAATTTTATTCAAAAAGCTTTGTTTGGATGATTTGACTTTAATTTGATTTAATTAGCTCTGTTTGATTATGTTTGACTTAAATTTAATTCATAAGTCTTGTTTGAATGTGTTTGACTTTCATTTGATTCAATTAGCTTTGTTGAATGCATTAGACTTTAATTTGATTTAAAAAGCTTTATTTGAATGTGTTTGACTTTCATTGGATTCAATTAGCTTTGTTTGAATGTGTTTGAATTTCATTTGATTCAAAAAGCTTTGTTTGAATGTGTTTAACTTTCATTGGATTCAATTAGCTTTCTTTGAATGTGTTTAACTTTCATTTGATTCAATTAGCTTTGTTTGAATGTGTTTGACTTTCATTTGATCCAATTAGCTTTGATTGAATGTGTTTCACTTTTAATTGATTTAATTAGCTTTGTAGAATGCATTTGACCTTAATTTTATTCAAAAAGCTTTGTTTGGATGGTTTGACTTTAATTTGATTTAATTAGCTCTGTTTGATTATGTTTGACTTAAATTTGATTCATAAGTCTTGTTTGAATGTGTTTGACTTTAATTTGATTCAATTACCTTTGTTAAATGCATTAGACTTCAATTTGATTTAAAAAGCTTTATTTGAATGTGTTTGACTTTCATTTGATCCAATTAGCTTTGTTTGAATGTGTTTCACTTTTAATTGATTAAATTAGCTTTGTAGAATGCATTTGACCTTAATTTTATTCAAAAAGCTTTATTTGAATGTGTTTGATTTTCATTTGATTCAATTAGCTTTGTTTGACTCTGTTTGACTTTCATTTGATTCAATTAGGTTTGTTGAATACATTAGACTTTCATTGGATTCAATTAGCTTTGTTTGAATGTGTTTCACTTTCAGTTGATCATGTATTTTTGTAGAATGCATTTGTCATTTATTTTTTTCAAAAACCTTTGTTTGAATGGGTTTGAATTTAATTTGATTTAATTAGCTTTGATTGAATGTGTTTGACTTAAATTTGATTCATATGTCTTGTTTGAATGTGTTTGACTTTCATTTGATTAAATTAGCTTTGTTGAATGCATTAGACTTTAATTTGATTTAAAAAGCTTTATTTGAATGTCTTTGACTTTCATTGAATTCAATTAGCTTTGTTTGAATGTGTTTGACTTTCATTTGATTCAAAAAGCTTTGTTTGAATGTGTTTAACTTTCCGTGGATAATTAGCTTTGTTTGAATGTGTTTGACTTTTATTTGGTTCGAAAAGCTTTGTTTGAATGTGTTTAACTTTCATTTGATTCAATTAGCTTTGTTGAATGCATTTGACTTTCAATTGATTCAATTAGCTTTGTTGAATGCATTTGACATTAATTTAACTCAAAAACTTGGTTTAAATGTGTTTGTCTTTCATTTAATTCAATTAGGTTTGTTTGAATGTGCTTGACTTTCATTTGATTAAATTAGCTTTGTTTTAATGTGTTTGACTTTCATTTGATTCAATTAGCTTTGTAGAATGCATTTGACAATCATTTGATTCAATTAGCTTTGTTAAATGCATTAGACTTTAATTTGATTCAAAAAGCTTTGTTTGAATGTGTTTTACTTTCATTTGATTCAATAATCTTTGTTTGATTGTGTTTGACTTACATTTGATTTAATTAGCTTTGTTGAATGCATTAGACTTTAATTTGATTTAAAAAGCTTTATTTGAATGTGTTTGACTTTCATTGAATTCAATTAGCTTTATTTGAATGTGTTTGACTTTCATTTGATTCAATTAGGTTTGTTGAATGCATTAGACTTTAATTTGATTTAAAAAGCTTTATTTGAATATGTTTGACTTTCATTGGATTCAATTAGCTTTGTTTGAATGTGTTTGAATTTCATTTGATTCTAAAAGCTTTGTTTGAATGTGTTTAACTTTCATTGGATTCAATTAGCTTTCTTTGAATGTGTTTAACTTTCATTTGATTCAATTAGCTTTGTTTGAATGTGTTTAACTTTCCGTGGATAATTAGCTTTGTTTGAATGTGTTTGACTTTTATTTGGTTCGAAAAGCTTTATTTGAATGTGTTTGACTTTCATTGAATTCAATTAGCTTTGTTTGAATGTGTTTGAATTTCATTTGATTCAAAAAGCTTTGTTTGAATGTGTTTAACTTTCATTGGATTCAATTAGCTTTCTTTGAATGTGTTTAACTTTCATTTGATTCAATTAGCTTTGTTTGAACGTGTTTAACTTTCCGTGGATAATTAGTTTTGTTTGAATGTGTTTGACTTTTATTTGGTTCGAAAAGCTTTGTTTGAATGTGTTTAACTTTCATTTGATTCAATTAGCTTTGTTGAATGCATTTGACTTTCAATTGATTCAATTAGCTTTGTTGAATGCATTTGACATTAATTTAACTCAAAAACTTGGTTTAAATGTGTTTGTCTTTCATTTAATTCAATTAGGTTTGTTTGAATGTGCTTGACTTTCATTTGATTAAATTAGCTTTGTTTTAATGTGTTTGACTTTCATTTGATTCAATTAGATTTGTAGAATGCATTTGACAATCATTTGATTCAATTAGCTTTGTTAAATGCATTAGACTTTAATTTGATTCAAAAAGCTTTGTTTGAATGTGTTTTACTTTCATTTGATTCAATAATCTTTGTTTGATTGTGTTTGACTTTCATTTGATTCAATTAGCTTTGTTGAATGCATTAGACTTTAATTTGATTTAAAAAGCTTTATTTGAATGTGTTTGATTTTCATTTGATTCAATTAGCTTTGTTTGACTCTGTTTGACTTTCATTTGATTCAATTAGGTTTGTTGAATACATTAGACTTTCATTGGATTCAATTAGCTTTGTTTGAATGTGTTTCACTTTCAGTTGATCATGTATTTTTGTAGAATGCATTTGTCATTTATTTTTTTCCAAAACCTTTGTTTGAATGGGTTTGAATTTAATTTGATTTAATAAGCTTTGATTGAATGTGTTTGACTTAAATTTGATTCATAAGTCTTGTTTGAATGTGTTTGACTTTCATTTGATTCAATTAGCTTTGTTGAATGCATTAGACTTTAATTTGATTTAAAAAGCTTTATTTGAATGTGTTTGACTTTCATTGGATTCAATTACCTTTGTTTGAATGTGTTTGAATTTCATTTGATTCAAAAAGCTTTGTTTGAATGTGTTTAACTTTCATTGGATTCAATTAGCTTTCTTTGAATGTGTTTAACTTTCATTTGATTCAATTAGCTTTGTTTGAACGTGTTTAACTTTCCGTGGATAATTAGCTTTGTTTGAATGTGTTTGACTTTTATTTGGTTCGAAAAGCTTTGTTTGAATGTGTTTAACTTTCATTTGATTCAATTAGCTTTGTTGAATGCATTTGACTTTCAATTGATTCAATTAGCTTTGTTGAATGCATTTGACATTAATTTAACTCAAAAACTTGGTTTAAATGTGTTTGTCTTTCATTTAATTCAATTAGGTTTGTTTGAATGTGCTTGACTTTCATTTGATTAAATTAGCTTTGTTTTAATGTGTTTGACTTTCATTTGATTCAATTAGATTTGTAGAATGCATTTGACAATCATTTGATTCAATTAGCTTTGTTAAATGCATTAGACTTTAATTTGATTCAAAAAGCTTTGTTTGAATGTGTTTTACTTTCATTTGATTCAATAATCTTTGTTTGATTGTGTTTGACTTTCATTTGATTCAATTAGCTTTGTTGAATGCATTAGACTTTAATTTGATTTAAAAAGCTTTATTTGAATGTGTTTGATTTTCATTTGATTCAATTAGCTTTGTTTGACTCTGTTTGACTTTCATTTGATTCAATTAGGTTTGTTGAATACATTAGACTTTCATTGGATTCAATTAGCTTTGTTTGAATGTGTTTCACTTTCAGTTGATCATGTATTTTTGTAGAATGCATTTGTCATTTATTTTTTTCAAAAACCTTTGTTTGAATGGGTTTGAATTTTTTTTTTTTTTTTTGGAAAATAAGAAATTTTATTGCCAAAAAAAGGGAAGGAGATTACAACTTACAAAAGCTAAGTTGAAACCAGAAACAACAAAAACTACACAAGACTCAAAGAGCCACTCAACCACCAGGGAAGGGAAAACAGAGCCACCTTCTAGGAAGGGTTCCCTATAGACCCAGCCCTAACCTAACCTAGCCTGTCAACCACAAGGAGCCACCTTCTATGAAGGGTTCCCCAAGAGGAGGCCAGACCAGGCAGGGAACCAAAGCAAACACAAAAACAGGCCAACAAAGGACCAAACCAAACAACACCCAAGAATTACATCAAGAGAAAGTGCCTGTCACTAGCAGGGCACCTACATGCTACAGAAAAAATGATATCTTTAAAGACCACAGCAGCTGACTTCAAGGTTCCTGTAAAGACCAGGGCATTCCTCTGCAACCAGATTTGATAAATAGCTTCAGAAAAGCACATTCCAAGCAATCTGTTTTTACTCCTAGCTTTCCTGCAAATCTTAGATACCCAAGCAATCTCAGTTTCAAAGCTACCAATAACTCTCTGAACTCCAAGGAGACTTAGCAATTGAAGCCAAATGTTCCTGCTATAATCACATTCAAAAAACAGGTGCTGAACAGTTTCATTGCTTTGATTGCACAAAAAACAGACAGGATCACAGGGAATACTCCATTTGTGCAACCTGTCTTTAGTAACTAGTCTGTCTCTAATAGCAAGCCAAGTAATAAAAAGACTTTTAGGGGAAGCCAAATTATTACATATCACCCTTCTCCAAGGCACTTTATCAGCCTGAGTAGTAATAGCCTGATAGAGCTTTTTAATTCTGAACTTAGTACCCTGCATCACAGAATTCCAGCCACCAATAGAGTCAATTATATCCCTGCATTTCAAAATTCTTTTAAGAACCCAGGAACTTTTTTTAGGAGCAGGAAGGGTCCACCAGGGTTTAAGTTTGAAATAGTAAATATGAACCCATTTCACCCATAAACTGTCAGTTTTATGAGCCAAATCCCAGAGAAGCTTAGTGATGGCTGCAAGGTTCCACTCAGGGAGAGAAATCAAGTTCCAGCCTCCACTAACTTTAGGCAGGCAGACCTGAGACCAGGAAACCAGAGCTTTCTTGGAGGGGTTAGAAATCCCAGTCCAAAGAAAAGCCTTAAATCTAGATTCAATCTCTTTTAAGACCTTCTTAGGGAGCACAAATATCTGAGCCCAATAAGTTTGAAGGCCAAAAAGTACACTTAGCAAAGGTAATCTCTTTTAAGAATGTGTTTAACTTTCATTTGATTCAATTAGCTTTATTTGAATGTGTTTGACTTTCATTTGATCCAATTAGCTTTGATTGAATGTGTTTCACTTTTAATTGATTTAATTAGCTTTGTAGAATGCATTTGACCTTAATTTTATTCAAAAAGCTTTGTTTGGATGGTTTGACTTTAATTTGATTTAATTAGCTCTGTTTGATTATGTTTGCCTTAAATTTGATTCATAAGTCTTGTTTGAATGTGTTTGACTTTAATTTGATTCAATTACCTTTGTTAAATGCATTAGACTTTAATTTGATTTAAAAAGCTTTATTTGAATGTGTTTGACTTTCATTTGATCCAATTAGCTTTGTTTGAATGTGTTTCACTTTTAATTGATTTAATTAGCTTTGTAGAATGCATTTGACCTTAATTTTATTCAAAAAGCTTTATTTGAATGTGTTTGATTTTCATTTGATTCAATTAGCTTTGTTTGACTCTGTTTGACTTTCATTTGATTCAATTAGGTTTGTTGAATACATTAGACTTTCATTGGATTCAATTAGCTTTGTTTGAATGTGTTTCACTTTCAGTTGATCATGTATTTTTGTAGAATGCATTTGTCATTTATTTTTTTCAAAAACCTTTGTTTGAATGGGTTTGAATTTAATTTGATTTAATTAGCTTTGATTGAATGTGTTTGACTTAAATTTGATTCATATGTCTTGTTTGAATGTGTTTGACTTTTGATTAAATTAGCTTTGTTGAATGCATTAGACTTTAATTTGATTTAAAAAGCTTTATTTGAATGTGTTTGACTTTCATTGAATTCAATTAGCTTTGTTTGAATGTGTTTGACTTTCATTTGATTCAAAAAGCTTTGTTTGAATGTGTTTAACTTTCCGTGGATAATTAGCTTTGTTTGAATGTGTTTGACTTTTATTTGGTTCGAAAAGCTTTGTTTGAATGTGTTTAACTTTCATTTGATTCAATTAGCTTTGTTGAATGCATTTGACTTTCAATTGATTCAATTAGCTTTGTTGAATGCATTTGACATTAATTTAACTCAAAAACTTGGTTTAAATGTGTTTGTCTTTCATTTAATTCAATTAGGTTTGTTCGAATGTGCTTGACTTTCATTTGATTAAATTAGCTTTGTTTTAATGTGTTTGACTTTCATTTGATTCAATTAGATTTGTAGAATGCATTTGACAATCATTTGATTCAATTAGCTTTGTTAAATGCATTAGACTTTAATTTGATTCAAAAGCTTTGTTTGAATGTGTTTTACTTTCATTTGATTCAATAATCTTTGTTTGATTGTGTTTGACTTTCATTTGATTCAATTAGCTTTGTTGAATGCATTAGACTTTAATTTGATTTAAAAAGCTTTATTTGAATGTGTTTGATTTTCATTTGATTCAATTAGCTTTGTTTGACTCTGTTTGACTTTCATTTGATTCAATTAGGTTTGTTGAATACATTAGACTTTCATTGGATTCAATTAGCTTTGTTTGAATGTGTTTAACTTTCATTTAATTCAATTAGCTTTGTTTGAATGTGTTTCACTTTTAATTGATTTAATTAGCTTTGTAGAATGCATTTGACCTTAATTTTATTCAAAAAGCTTTATTTGAATGTGTTTGATTTTCATTTGATTCAATTAGCTTTGTTTGACTCTGTTTGACTTTCATTTGATTCAATTAGGTTTGTTGAATACATTAGACTTTCATTGGATTCAATTAGCTTTGTTTGAATGTGTTTCACTTTCAGTTGATCATGTATTTTTGTAGAATGCATTTGTCATTTATTTTTTTCAAAAACCTTTGTTTGAATGGGTTTGAATTTAATTTGATTTAATTAGCTTTGATTGAATGTGTTTGACTTAAATTTGATTCATATGTCTTGTTTGAATGTGTTTGACTTTTGATTAAATTAGCTTTGTTGAATGTATTAGACTTTAATTTGATTTAAAAAGCTTTATTTGAATGTGTTTGACTTTCATTGAATTCAATTAGCTTTGTTTGAATGTGTTTGACTTTCATTTGATTCAAAAATCTTTGTTTGAATGTGTTTAACTTTCCGTGGATAATTAGCTTTGTTTGAATGTGTTTGACTTTTATTTGGTTCGAAAAGCTTTGTTTGAATGTGTTTAACTTTCATTTGATTCAATTAGCTTTGTTGAATGCATTTGACTTTCAATTGATTCAATTAGCTTTGTTGAATGCATTTGACATTAATTTAACTCAAAAACTTGGTTTAAATGTGTTTGTCTTTCATTTAATTCAATTAGGTTTGTTTGAATGTGCTTGACTTTCATTTGATTAAATTAGCTTTGTTTTGATGTGTTTGACTTTCATTTGATTCAATTAGCTTTGTAGAATGCATTTGACAATCATTTGATTCAATTAGCTTTGTTAAATGCATTAGACTTTAATTTGATTCAAAAAGCTTTGTTTGAATGTGTTTTACTTTCATTTGATTCAATAATCTTTGTTTGATTGTGTTTGACTTTCATTTGATTTAATTAGCTTTGTTGAATGCATTAGACTTTAATTTGATTTAAAAAGCTTTATTTGAATGTGTTTGACTTTCATTGAATTCAATTAGCTTTATTTGAATGTGTTTGACTTTCATTTGATTCAATTAGGTTTGTTGAATGCATTAGACTTTAATTTGATTTAAAAAGCTTTATTTGAATGTGTTTGACTTTCATTGGATTCAATTAGCTTTGTTTGAATGTGTTTGAATTTCATTTGATTCTAAAAGCTTTGTTTGAATGTGTTTAACTTTCATTGGATTCAATTAGCTTTCTTTGAATGTGTTTAACTTTCATTTGATTCAATTAGCTTTGTTTGAATGTGTTTAACTTTCCGTGGATAATTAGCTTTGTTTGAATGTGTTTGACTTTTATTTGGTTCGAAAAGCTTTATTTGAATGTGTTTGACTTTCATTGAATTCAATTAGCTTTGTTTGAATGTGTTTGAATTTCATTTGATTCAAAAAGCTTTGTTTGAATGTGTTTAACTTTCATTGGATTCAATTAGCTTTCTTTGAATGTGTTTAACTTTCATTTGATTCAATTAGCTTTGTTTGAACGTGTTTAACTTTCCGTGGATAATTAGCTTTGTTTGAATGTGTTTGACTTTTATTTGGTTCGAAAAGCTTTGTTTGAATGTGTTTAACTTTCATTTGATTCAATTAGCTTTGTTGAATGCATTTGACTTTCAATTGATTCAATTAGCTTTGTTGAATGCATTTGACATTAATTTAACTCAAAAACTTGGTTTAAATGTGTTTGTCTTTCATTTAATTCAATTAGGTTTGTTTGAATGTGCTTGACTTTCATTTGATTAAATTAGCTTTGTTTTAATGTGTTTGACTTTCATTTGATTCAATTAGATTTGTAGAATGCATTTGACAATCATTTGATTCAATTAGCTTTGTTAAATGCATTAGACTTTAATTTGATTCAAAAAGCTTTGTTTGAATGTGTTTTACTTTCATTTGATTCAATAATCTTTGTTTGATTGTGTTTGACTTTCATTTGATTCAATTAGCTTTGTTGAATGCATTAGACTTTAATTTGATTTAAAAAGCTTTATTTGAATGTGTTTGATTTTCATTTGATTCAATTAGCTTTGTTTGACTCTGTTTGACTTTCATTTGATTCAATTAGGTTTGTTGAATACATTAGACTTTCATTGGATTCAATTAGCTTTGTTTGAATGTGTTTCACTTTCAGTTGATCATGTATTTTTGTAGAATGCATTTGTCATTTATTTTTTTCAAAAACCTTTGTTTGAATGGGTTTGAATTTAATTTGATTTAATAAGCTTTGATTGAATGTGTTTGACTTAAATTTGATTCATAAGTCTTGTTTGAATGTGTTTGACTTTCATTTGATTCAATTAGCTTTGTTGAATGCATTAGACTTTAATTTGATTTAAAAAGCTTTATTTGAATGTGTTTGACTTTCATTGGATTCAATTACCTTTGTTTGAATGTGTTTGAATTTCATTTGATTCAAAAAGCTTTGTTTGAATGTGTTTAACTTTCATTGGATTCAATTAGCTTTCTTTGAATGTGTTTAACTTTCATTTGATTCAATTAGCTTTGTTTGAACGTGTTTAACTTTCCGTGGATAATTAGCTTTGTTTGAATGTGTTTGACTTTTATTTGGTTCGAAAAGCTTTGTTTGAATGTGTTTAACTTTCATTTGATTCAATTAGCTTTGTTGAATGCATTTGACTTTCAATTGATTCAATTAGCTTTGTTGAATGCATTTGACATTAATTTAACTCAAAAACTTGGTTTAAATGTGTTTGTCTTTCATTTAATTCAATTAGGTTTGTTTGAATGTGCTTGACTTTCATTTGATTAAATTAGCTTTGTTTTAATGTGTTTGACTTTCATTTGATTCAATTAGATTTGTAGAATGCATTTGACAATCATTTGATTCAATTAGCTTTGTTAAATGCATTAGACTTTAATTTGATTCAAAAAGCTTTGTTTGAATGTGTTTTACTTTCATTTGATTCAATAATCTTTGTTTGATTGTGTTTGACTTTCATTTGATTCAATTAGCTTTGTTGAATGCATTAGACTTTAATTTGATTTAAAAAGCTTTGTTTGAATGTGTTTGATTTTCATTTGATTCAATTAGCTTTGTTTGACTCTGTTTGACTTTCATTTGATTCAATTAGGTTTGTTGAATACATTAGACTTTCATTGGATTCAATTAACTTTGTTTGAATGTGTTTCACTTTCAATTGATCATGTATTTTTGTAGAATGCATTTGTCATTTATTTTTTTCAAAAACCTTTGTTTGAATGGGTTTGAATTTAATTTGATTTAATAAGCTTTGATTGAATGTGTTTGACTTAAATTTGATTCATATGTCTTGTTTGAATGTGTTTGACTTTCATTTGATTAAATTAGCTTTGTTGAATACATTAGACTTTAATTTGATTTAAAAAGCTTTATTTTATTGTGTTTGACTTTCATTGAATTCAATTAGCTTTGTTTGAATGTGTTTGACTTTCATTTGATTCAATTAGCTTTGTTTGAATGTGTTTAACTTTCATTGGATTCAATTAGCTTTCTTTGAATGTGTTTAACTTTCATTTGATTCAATTAGCTTTGTTTGAATGTGTTTAACTTTCCGTGGATAATTAGCTTTGTTTGAATGTGTTTGACTTTTATTGAATTCAATTAGCTTTGTTTGAATGTGTTTGAATTTCATTTGATTCAAAAAGCTTTGTTTGAATGTGTTTAACTTTCATTGGATTCAATTAGCTTTCTTTGAATGTGTTTAACTTTCATTGGATTCAATTAGCTTTCTTTGAATGTGTTTAACTTTCATTTGATTCAATTAGCTTTGTTTGAACGTGTTTAACTTTCCGTGGATAATTAGCTTTGTTTGAATGTGTTTGACTTTTATTTGGTTCGAAAAGCTTTGTTTGAATGTGTTTAACTTTCATTTGATTCAATTAGCTTTGTTGAATGCATTTGACTTTCAATTGATTCAATTAGCTTTGTTGAATGCATTTGACATTAATTTAACTCAAAAACTTGGTTTAAATGTGTTTGTCTTTCATTTAATTCAATTAGGTTTGTTTGAATGTGCTTGACTTTCATTTGATTAAATTAGCTTTGTTTTAATGTGTTTGACTTTCATTTGATTCAATTAGATTTGTAGAATGCATTTGACAATCATTTGATTCAATTAGCTTTGTTAAATGCATTAGACTTTAATTTGATTCAAAAAGCTTTGTTTGAATGTGTTTTACTTTCATTTGATTCAATAATCTTTGTTTGATTGTGTTTGACTTTCATTTGATTCAATTAGCTTTGTTGAATGCATTAGACTTTAATTTGATTTAAAAAGCTTTATTTGAATGTGTTTGATTTTCATTTGATTCAATTAGCTTTGTTTGACTCTGTTTGACTTTCATTTGATTCAATTAGGTTTGTTGAATACATTAGACTTTCATTGGATTCAATTAGCTTTGTTTGAATGTGTTTCACTTTCAGTTGATCATGTATTTTTGTAGAATGCATTTGTCATTTATTTTTTTCAAAAACCTTTGTTTGAATGGGTTTGAATTTAATTTGATTTAATAAGCTTTGATTGAATGTGTTTGACTTAAATTTGATTCATAAGTCTTGTTTGAATGTGTTTGACTTTCATTTGATTCAATTAGCTTTGTTGAATGCATTAGACTTTAATTTGATTTAAAAAGCTTTATTTGAATGTGTTTGACTTTCATTGGATTCAATTACCTTTGTTTGAATGTGTTTGAATTTCATTTGATTCAAAAAGCTTTGTTTGAATGTGTTTAACTTTCATTGGATTCAATTAGCTTTCTTTGAATGTGTTTAACTTTCATTTGATTCAATTAGCTTTGTTTGAACGTGTTTAACTTTCCGTGGATAATTAGCTTTGTTTGAATGTGTTTGACTTTTATTTGGTTCGAAAAGCTTTGTTTGAATGTGTTTAACTTTCATTTGATTCAATTAGCTTTGTTGAATGCATTTGACTTTCAATTGATTCAATTAGCTTTGTTGAATGCATTTGACATTAATTTAACTCAAAAACTTGGTTTAAATGTGTTTGTCTTTCATTTAATTCAATTAGGTTTGTTTGAATGTGCTTGACTTTCATTTGATTAAATTAGCTTTGTTTTAATGTGTTTGACTTTCATTTGATTCAATTAGCTTTGTTGAATGCATTTGACTTTCATATGATTCAAAAAGTTTTGTTTGAATGAGTTTGACTTTCATTTGATTCAATTAGCTTTGTAGAATGTATTTTACTTTCATTTGATTCAATAATCTTTGTTTGATTGTGTTTGACTTTCATTTGATTCAATTAGCTTTGTTGAATGCATTAGACTTTAATTTGATTTAAAAAGCTTTATTTGAATGTGTTTGATTTTCATTTGATTCAATTAGCTTTGTTTGACTCTGTTTGACCTTCGTTTGATTCAATTAGGTTTGTTGAATACATTAGACTTTCATTGGATTCAATTAGCTTTGTTTGAATGTGTTTAACTTTCATTTAATTCAATTAGCTTTGTTTGAATGTGTTTCACTTTTAATTGATTTAATTAGCTTTGTAGAATGCATTTGACCTTAATTTTATTCAAAAAGCTTTATTTGAATGTGTTTGATTTTCATTTGATTCAATTAGCTTTGTTTGACTCTGTTTGACTTTCATTTGATTCAATTAGGTTTGTTGAATACATTAGACTTTCATTGGATTCAATTAGCTTTGTTTGAATGTGTTTCACTTTCAGTTGATCATGTATTTTTGTAGAATGCATTTGTCATTTATTTTTTTCAAAAACCTTTGTTTGAATGGGTTTGAATTTAATTTGATTTAATTAGCTTTGATTGAATGTGTTTGACTTAAATTTGATTCATATGTCTTGTTTGAATGTGTTTGACTTTTGATTAAATTAGCTTTGTTGAATGTATTAGACTTTAATTTGATTTAAAAAGCTTTATTTGAATGTGTTTGACTTTCATTGAATTCAATTAGCTTTGTTTGAATGTGTTTGACTTTCATTTGATTCAAAAATCTTTGTTTGAATGTGTTTAACTTTCCGTGGATAATTAGCTTTGTTTGAATGTGTTTGACTTTTATTTGGTTCGAAAAGCTTTGTTTGAATGTGTTTAACTTTCATTTGATTCAATTAGCTTTGTTGAATGCATTTGACTTTCAATTGATTCAATTAGCTTTGTTGAATGCATTTGACATTAATTTAACTCAAAAACTTGGTTTAAATGTGTTTGTCTTTCATTTAATTCAATTAGGTTTGTTTGAATGTGCTTGACTTTCATTTGATTAAATTAGCTTTGTTTTGATGTGTTTGACTTTCATTTGATTCAATTAGCTTTGTAGAATGCATTTGACAATCATTTGATTCAATTAGCTTTGTTAAATGCATTAGACTTTAATTTGATTCAAAAAGCTTTGTTTGAATGTGTTTTACTTTCATTTGATTCAATAATCTTTGTTTGATTGTGTTTGACTTTCATTTGATTTAATTAGCTTTGTTGAATGCATTAGACTTTAATTTGATTTAAAAAGCTTTATTTGAATGTGTTTGACTTTCATTGAATTCAATTAGCTTTATTTGAATGTGTTTGACTTTCATTTGATTCAATTAGGTTTGTTGAATGCATTAGACTTTAATTTGATTTAAAAAGCTTTATTTGAATGTGTTTGACTTTCATTGGATTCAATTAGCTTTGTTTGAATGTGTTTGAATTTCATTTGATTCTAAAAGCTTTGTTTGAATGTGTTTAACTTTCATTGGATTCAATTAGCTTTCTTTGAATGTGTTTAACTTTCATTTGATTCAATTAGCTTTGTTTGAATGTGTTTAACTTTCCGTGGATAATTAGCTTTGTTTGAATGTGTTTGACTTTTATTTGGTTCGAAAAGCTTTATTTGAATGTGTTTGACTTTCATTGAATTCAATTAGCTTTGTTTGAATGTGTTTGAATTTCATTTGATTCAAAAAGCTTTGTTTGAATGTGTTTAACTTTCATTGGATTCAATTAGCTTTCTTTGAATGTGTTTAACTTTCATTTGATTCAATTAGCTTTGTTTGAACGTGTTTAACTTTCCGTGGATAATTAGCTTTGTTTGAATGTGTTTGACTTTTATTTGGTTCGAAAAGCTTTGTTTGAATGTGTTTAACTTTCATTTGATTCAATTAGCTTTGTTGAATGCATTTGACTTTCAATTGATTCAATTAGCTTTGTTGAATGCATTTGACATTAATTTAACTCAAAAACTTGGTTTAAATGTGTTTGTCTTTCATTTAATTCAATTAGGTTTGTTTGAATGTGCTTGACTTTCATTTGATTAAATTAGCTTTGTTTTAATGTGTTTGACTTTCATTTGATTCAATTAGATTTGTAGAATGCATTTGACAATCATTTGATTCAATTAGCTTTGTTAAATGCATTAGACTTTAATTTGATTCAAAAAGCTTTGTTTGAATGTGTTTTACTTTCATTTGATTCAATAATCTTTGTTTGATTGTGTTTGACTTTCATTTGATTCAATTAGCTTTGTTGAATGCATTAGACTTTAATTTGATTTAAAAAGCTTTATTTGAATGTGTTTGATTTTCATTTGATTCAATTAGCTTTGTTTGACTCTGTTTGACTTTCATTTGATTCAATTAGGTTTGTTGAATACATTAGACTTTCATTGGATTCAATTAGCTTTGTTTGAATGTGTTTCACTTTCAGTTGATCATGTATTTTTGTAGAATGCATTTGTCATTTATTTTTTTCAAAAACCTTTGTTTGAATGGGTTTGAATTTAATTTGATTTAATAAGCTTTGATTGAATGTGTTTGACTTAAATTTGATTCATAAGTCTTGTTTGAATGTGTTTGACTTTCATTTGATTCAATTAGCTTTGTTGAATGCATTAGACTTTAATTTGATTTAAAAAGCTTTATTTGAATGTGTTTGACTTTCATTGGATTCAATTACCTTTGTTTGAATGTGTTTGAATTTCATTTGATTCAAAAAGCTTTGTTTGAATGTGTTTAACTTTCATTGGATTCAATTAGCTTTCTTTGAATGTGTTTAACTTTCATTTGATTCAATTAGCTTTGTTTGAACGTGTTTAACTTTCCGTGGATAATTAGCTTTGTTTGAATGTGTTTGACTTTTATTTGGTTCGAAAAGCTTTGTTTGAATGTGTTTAACTTTCATTTGATTCAATTAGCTTTGTTGAATGCATTTGACTTTCAATTGATCCAATTAGCTTTGTTGAATGCATTTGACATTAATTTAACTCAAAAACTTGGTTTAAATGTGTTTGTCTTTCATTTAATTCAATTAGGTTTGTTTGAATGTGCTTGACTTTCATTTGATTAAATTAGCTTTGTTTTAATGTGTTTGACTTTCATTTGATTCAATTAGATTTGTAGAATGCATTTGACAATCATTTGATTCAATTAGCTTTGTTAAATGCATTAGACTTTAATTTGATTCAAAAAGCTTTGTTTGAATGTGTTTTACTTTCATTTGATTCAATAATCTTTGTTTGATTGTGTTTGACTTTCATTTGATTCAATTAGCTTTGTTGAATGCATTAGACTTTAATTTGATTTAAAAAGCTTTATTTGAATGTGTTTGATTTTCATTTGATTCAATTAGCTTTGTTTGACTCTGTTTGACTTTCATTTGATTCAATTAGGTTTGTTGAATACATTAGACTTTCATTGGATTCAATTAGCTTTGTTTGAATGTGTTTAACTTTCATTTAATTCAATTAGCTTTGTTTGAATGTGTTTCACTTTTAATTGATTTAATTAGCTTTGTAGAATGCATTTGACCTTAATTTTATTCAAAAAGCTTTATTTGAATGTGTTTGATTTTCATTTGATTCAATTAGCTTTGTTTGACTCTGTTTGACTTTCATTTGATTCAATTAGGTTTGTTGAATACATTAGACTTTCATTGGATTCAATTAGCTTTGTTTGAATGTGTTTCACTTTCAGTTGATCATGTATTTTTGTAGAATGCATTTGTCATTTATTTTTTTCAAAAACCTTTGTTTGAATGGGTTTGAATTTAATTTGATTTAACTAGCTTTGATTGAATGTGTTTGACTTAAATTTGATTCATATGTCTTGTTTGAATGTGTTTGACTTTTGATTAAATTAGCTTTGTTGAATGTATTAGACTTTAATTAGATTTAAAAAGCTTTATTTGAATGTGTTTGACTTTCATTGAATTCAATTAGCTTTGTTTGAATGTGTTTGACTTTCATTTGATTCAAAAAGCTTTGTTTGAGAGTGTTTAACTTTCCGTGGATAATTAGCTTTGTTTGAATGTGTTTGACTTTTATTTGGTTCGAAAAGCTTTGTTTGAATGTGTTTAACTTTCATTTGATTCAATTAGCTTTGTTGAATGCATTTGACTTTCAATTGATTCAATTAGCTTTGTTGAATGCATTTGACATTAATTTAACTCAAAAACTTGGTTTAAATGTGTTTGTCTTTCATTTAATTCAATTAGGTTTGTTTGAATGTGCTTGACTTTCATTTGATTAAATTAGCTTTGTTTTGATGTGTTTGACTTTCATTTGATTCAATTAGCTTTGTAGAATGCATTTGACAATCATTTGATTCAATTAGCTTTGTTAAATGCATTAGACTTTAATTTGATTCAAAAAGCTTTGTTTGAATGTGTTTTACTTTCATTTGATTCAATAATCTTTGTTTGATTGTGTTTGACTTTCATTTGATTTAATTAGCTTTGTTGAATGCATTAGACTTTAATTTGATTTAAAAAGCTTTATTTGAATGTGTTTGACTTTCATTGAATTCAATTAGCTTCATTTGAATGTGTTTGACTTTCATTTGATTCAATTAGGTTTGTTGAATGCATTAGACTTTAATTTGATTTAAAAAGCTTTATTTGAATGTGTTTGACTTTCATTGGATTCAATTAGCTTTGTTTGAATGTGTTTGAATTTCATTTGATTCTAAAAGCTTTGTTTGAATGTGTTTAACTTTCATTGGATTCAATTAGCTTTCTTTGAATGTGTTTAACTTTCATTTGATTCAATTAGCTTTGTTTGAATGTGTTTAACTTTCCGTGGATAATTAGCTTTGTTTGAATGTGTTTGACTTTTATTTGGTTCGAAAAGCTTTATTTGAATGTGTTTGACTTTCATTGAATTCAATTAGCTTTGTTTGAATGTGTTTAACTTTCATTGGATTCAATTAGCTTTCTTTGAATGTGTTTAACTTTCATTTGATTCAATTAGCTTTGTTTGAACGTGTTTAACTTTCCGTGGATAATTAGCTTTGTTTGAATGTGTTTGACTTTTATTTGGTTCGAAAAGCTTTGTTTGAATGTGTTTAACTTTCATTTGATTCAATTAGCTTTGTTGAATGCATTTGACTTTCAATTGATTCAATTAGCTTTGTTGAATGCATTTGACATTAATTTAACTCAAAAACTTGGTTTAAATGTGTTTGTCTTTCATTTAATTCAATTAGGTTTGTTTGAATGTGCTTGACTTTCATTTGATTAAATTAGCTTTGTTTTAATGTGTTTGACTTTCATTTGATTCAATTAGATTTGTAGAATGCATTTGACAATCATTTGATTCAATTAGCTTTGTTAAATGCATTAGACTTTAATTTGATTCAAAAAGCTTTGTTTGAATGTGTTTTACTTTCATTTGATTCAATAATCTTTGTTTGATTGTGTTTGACTTTCATTTGATTCAATTAGCTTTGTTGAATGCATTAGACTTTAATTTGATTTAAAAAGCTTTATTTGAATGTGTTTGATTTTCATTTGATTCAATTAGCTTTGTTTGACTCTGTTTGACTTTCATTTGATTCAATTAGGTTTGTTGAATACATTAGACTTTCATTGGATTCAATAAGCTTTGTTTGAATGTGTTTCACTTTCAGTTGATCATGTATTTTTGTAGAATGCATTTGTCATTTATTTTTTTCAAAAACCTTTGTTTGAATGGGTTTGAATTTAATTTGATTTAATAAGCTTTGATTGAATGTGTTTGACTTAAATTTGATTCATAAGTCTTGTTTGAATGTGTTTGACTTTCATTTGATTCAATTAGCTTTGTTGAATGCATTAGACTTTAATTTGATTTAAAAAGCTTTATTTGAATGTGTTTGACTTTCATTGGATTCAATTACCTTTGTTTGAATGTGTTTGAATTTCATTTGATTCAAAAAGCTTTGTTTGAATGTGTTTAACTTTCATTGGATTCAATTAGCTTTCTTTGAATGTGTTTAACTTTCATTTGATTCAATTAGCTTTGTTTGAACGTGTTTAACTTTCCGTGGATAATTAGCTTTGTTTGAATGTGTTTGACTTTTATTTGGTTCGAAAAGCTTTGTTTGAATGTGTTTAACTTTCATTTGATTCAATTAGCTTTGTTGAATGCATTTGACTTTCAATTGATTCAATTAGCTTTGTTGAATGCATTTGACATTAATTTAACTCAAAAACTTGGTTTAAATGTGTTTGTCTTTCATTTAATTCAATTAGGTTTGTTTGAATGTGCTTGACTTTCATTTGATTAAATTAGCTTTGTTTTAATGTGTTTGACTTTCATTTGATTCAATTAGATTTGTAGAATGCATTTGACAATCATTTGATTCAATTAGCTTTGTTAAATGCATTAGACTTTAATTTGATTCAAAAAGCTTTGTTTGAATGTGTTTTACTTTCATTTGATTCAATAATCTTTGTTTGATTGTGTTTGACTTTCATTTGATTCAATTAGCTTTGTTGAATGCATTAGACTTTAATTTGATTTAAAAAGCTTTATTTGAATGTGTTTGATTTTCATTTGATTCAATTAGCTTTGTTTGACTCTGTTTGACTTTCATTTGATTCAATTAGGTTTGTTGAATACATTAGACTTTCATTGGATTCAATAAGCTTTGTTTGAATGTGTTTCACTTTCAGTTGATCATGTATTTTTGTAGAATGCATTTGTCATTTATTTTTTTCAAAAACCTTTGTTTGAATGGGTTTGAATTTAATTTGATTTAATAAGCTTTGATTGAATGTGTTTGACTTAAATTTGATTCATAAGTCTTGTTTGAATGTGTTTGACTTTCATTTGATTCAATTAGCTTTGTTGAATGCATTAGACTTTAATTTGATTTAAAAAGCTTTATTTGAATGTGTTTGACTTTCATTGGATTCAATTACCTTTGTTTGAATGTGTTTGAATTTCATTTGATTCAAAAAGCTTTGTTTGAATGTGTTTAACTTTCATTGGATTCAATTAGCTTTCTTTGAATGTGTTTAACTTTCATTTGATTCAATTAGCTTTGTTTGAACGTGTTTAACTTTCCGTGGATAATTAGCTTTGTTTGAATGTGTTTGACTTTTATTTGGTTCGAAAAGCTTTGTTTGAATGTGTTTAACTTTCATTTGATTCAATTAGCTTTGTTGAATGCATTTGACTTTCAATTGATTCAATTAGCTTTGTTGAATGCATTTGACATTAATTTAACTCAAAAACTTGGTTTAAATGTGTTTGTCTTTCATTTAATTCAATTAGGTTTGTTTGAATGTGCTTGACTTTCATTTGATTAAATTAGCTTTGTTTTAATGTGTTTGACTTTCATTTGATTCAATTAGATTCGTAGAATGCATTTGACAATCATTTGATTCAATTAGCTTTGTTAAATGCATTAGACTTTAATTTGATTCAAAAAGCTTTGTTTGAATGTGTTTTACTTTCATTTGATTCAATAATCTTTGTTTGATTGTGTTTGACTTTCATTTGATTCAATTAGCTTTGTTGAATGCATTAGACTTTAATTTGATTTAAAAAGCTTTATTTGAATGTGTTTGATTTTCATTTGATTCAATTAGCTTTGTTTGACTCTGTTTGACTTTCATTTGATTCAATTAGGTTTGTTGAATACATTAGACTTTCATTGGATTCAATTAGCTTTGTTTGAATGTGTTTCACTTTCAGTTGATCATGTATTTTTGTAGAATGCATTTGTCATTTATTTTTTTCAAAAACCTTTGTTTGAATGGGTTTGAATTTAATTTGATTTAATAAGCTTTGATTGAATGTGTTTGACTTAAATTTGATTCATATGTCTTGTTTGAATGTGTTTGACTTTCATTTGATTAAATTAGCTTTGTTGAATACATTAGACTTTAATTTGATTTAAAAAGCTTTATTTTATTGTGTTTGACTTTCATTGAATTCAATTAGCTTTGTTTGAATGTGTTTGACTTTCATTTGATTCAAAAAGCTTTGTTTGAATATGTTTAACTTTCCGTGGATAATTAGCTTTGTTTGAATGTGTTAGACTTTTATTTGGTTCGAAAAGCTTTGTTTGAATGTGTTTAACTTTCATTTGATTCAATTAGCTTTGTTGAATGCATTTGACTTTCAATTGATTCAATTAGCTTTTTTGAATGCATTTGACATTAATTTAACTCAAAAACTTGGTTTAAATGTGTTTGTCTTTCATTTAATTCAATTAGGTTTGTTTGAATGTGCTTGACTTTCATTTGATTAAATTAGCTTTGTTTTAATGTGTTTGACTTTCATTTGATTCAATTAGCTTTATAGAATGCATTTGACAATCATTTGATTCAATTAGCTTTGTTAAATGCATTAGACTTTAATTTGATTCAAAAAGCTTTGTTTGAATGTGTTTTACTTTCATTTGATTCAATAATCTTTGTTTGATTGTGTTTGACTTTCATTTGATTCAATTAGCTTTGTTGAATGCATTAGACTTTAATTTGATTTAAAAAGCTTTATTTGAATGTGTTTGATTTTCATTTGATTCAATTAGCTTTGTTTGACTCTGTTTGACTTTCATTTGATTCAATTAGGTTTGTTGAATACATTAGACTTTCATTGGATTCAATTAGCTTTGTTTGAATGTGTTTCACTTTCAGTTGATCATGTATTTTTGTAGAATGCATTTGTCATTTATTTTTTTCAAAAACCTTTGTTTGAATGGGTTTGAATTTAATTTGATTTAATAAGCTTTGATTGAATGTGTTTGACTTAAATTTGATTCATAAGTCTTGTTTGAATGTGTTTGACTTTCATTTGATTCAATTAGCTTTGTTGAATGCATTAGACTTTAATTTGATTTAAAAAGCTTTATTTGAATGCGTTTGACTTTCATTGGATTCAATTAGCTTTGTTTGAATGTGTTTGAATTTCATTTGATTCAAAAAGCTTTGTTTGAATGTGTTTAACTTTCATTGGATTCAATTAGCTTTCTTTGAATGTGTTTAACTTTCATTTGATTCAATTAGCTTTGTTTGAATGTGTTTGACTTTCATTTGATCCAATTAGCTTTGATTGAATGTGTTTCACTTTTAATTGATTTAATTAGCTTTGTAGAATGCATTTGACCTTAATTTTATTCAAAAAGCTTTGTTTGGATGGTTTGACTTTAATTTGATTTAATTAGCTCTGTTTGATTATGTTTGACTTAAATTTGATTCATAAGTCTTGTTTGAATGTGTTTGACTTTAATTTGATTCAATTACCTTTGTTAAATGCATTAGACTTTAATTTGATTTAAAAAGCTTTATTTGAATTTGTTTGACTTTCATTTGATCCAATTAGCTTTGTTTGAATGTGTTTCACTTTTAATTGATTTAATTAGCTTTCTAGAATGCATTTGACCTTAATTTTATTCAAAAAGCTTTATTTGAATGTGTTTGATTTTCATTTGATTCAATTAGCTTTGTTTGACTCTGTTTGACTTTCATTTGATTCAATTAGGTTTGTTGAATACATTAGACTTTCATTGGATTCAATTAGCTTTGTTTGAATGTGTTTCACTTTCAGTTGATCATGTATTTTTGTAGAATGCATTTGTCATTTATTTTTTTCAAAAACCTTTGTTTGAATGGGTTTGAATTTAATTTGATTTAATTAGCTTTGATTGAATGTGTTTGACTTAAATTTGATTCATATGTCTTGTTTGAATGTGTTTGACTTTTGATTAAATTAGCTTTGTTGAATGCATTAGACTTTAATTTGATTTAAAAAGCTTTATTTGAATGTGTTTGACTTTCATTGAATTCAATTAGCTTTGTTTGAATGTGTTTAACTTTCATTTGATTCAAAAAGCTTTGTTTGAATGTGTTTAACTTTCCGTGGATAATTAGCTTTGTTTGAATGTGTTTGACTTTTATTTGGTTCGAAAAGCTTTGTTTGAATGTGTTTAACTTTCATTTGATTCAATTGGCTTTGTTGAATGCATTTAACTTTCAATTGATTCAATTAGCTTTGTTGAATGCATTTGACATTAATTTAACTCAAAAACTTGGTTTAAATGTGTTTGTCTTTCATTTAATTCAATTAGGTTTGTTTGAATGTGCTTGACTTTCATTTGATTAAATTAGCTTTGTTTTAATGTGTTTGACTTTCATTTGATTCAATTAGATTTGTAGAATGCATTTGACAATCATTTGATTCAATTAGCTTTGTTAAATGCATTAGACTTTAATTTGATTCAAAAAGCTTTGTTTGAATGTGTTTTACTTTCATTTGATTCAATAATCTTTGTTTGATTGTGTTTGACTTTCATTTGATTCAATTAGCTTTGTTGAATGCATTAGACTTTAATTTGATTTAAAAAGCTTTATTTGAATGTGTTTGATTTTCATTTGATTCAATTAGCTTTGTTTGACTCTGTTTGACTTTCATTTGATTCAATTAGGTTTGTTGAATACAGTAGACTTTCATTGGATTCAATTAGCTTTGTTTGAATGTGTTTAACTTTCATTTAATTCAATTAGCTTTGTTTGAATGTGTTTCACTTTTAATTGATTTAATTAGCTTTGTAGAATGCATTTGACCTTAATTTTATTCAAAAAGCTTTATTTGAATGTGTTTGATTTTCATTTGATTCAATTAGCTTTGTTTGACTCTGTTTGATTTTCATTTGATTCAATTAGGTTTGTTGAATACATTAGACTTTCATTGGATTCAATTAGCTTTGTTTGAATGTGTTTCACTTTCAGTTGATCATGTATTTTTGTAGAATGCATTTGTCATTTATTTTTTTCAAAAACCTTTGTTTGAATGGGTTTGAATTTAATTTGATTTAATTAGCTTTGATTGAATGTGTTTGACTTAAATTTGATTCATAAGTCTTGTTTGAATGTGTTTGACTTTCATTTGATTCAATTAGCTTTGTTGAATGCATTAGACTTTGATTTGATTTAAAAAGCTTTATTTGAATGTGTTTGACTTTCATTGGATTCAATTAGCTTTGTTTGAATGTGTTTGAATTTCATTTGATTCAAAAAGCTTTGTTTGAATGTGTTTAACTTTCATTGGATTCAATTAGCTTTCTTTGAATGTGTTTAACTTTCATTTGATTCAATTAGCTTTGTGTGAATGTGTTTGACTTTCATTTGATCCAATTAGCTTTGATTGAATGTGTTTCACTTTTAATTGATTTAATTAGCTTTGTAGAATGCATTTGACCTTAATTTTATTCAAAAAGCTTTGTTTGGATGGTTTGACTTTAATTTGATTTAATTAGCTCTGTTTGATTATGTTTGACTTAAATTTGATTCATAAGTCTTGTTTGAATGTGTTTGACTTTAATTTGATTCAATTACCTTTGTTAAATGCATTAGACTTCAATTTGATTTAAAAAGCTTTATTTGAATGTGTTTGACTTTCATTTGATCCAATTAGCTTTGTTTGAATGTGTTTCACTTTTAATTGATTAAATTAGCTTTGTAGAATGCATTTGACCTTAATTTTATTCAAAAAGCTTTATTTGAATGTGTTTGATTTTCATTTGATTCAATTAGCTTTGTTTGACTCTGTTTGACTTTCATTTGATTCAATTAGGTTTGTTGAATACATTAGACTTTCATTGGATTCAATTAGCTTTGTTTGAATGTGTTTCACTTTCAGTTGATCATGTATTTTTGTAGAATGCATTTGTCATTTATTTTTTTCAAAAACCTTTGTTTGAATGGGTTTGAATTTAATTTGATTTAATTAGCTTTTATTGACTGTGTTTGACTTAAATTTGATTCATATGTCTTGTTTGAATGTGTTTGACTTTCATTTGATTAAATTAGCTTTGTTGAATGCATTAGACTTTAATTTGATTTAAAAAGCTTTATTTGAATGTGTTTGACTTTCATTGAATTCAATTAGCTTTGTTTGAATGTGTTTGACTTTCATTTGATTCAAAAAGCTTTGTTTGAATGTGTTTAACTTTCCGTGGATAATTAGCTTTGTTTGAATGTGTTTGACTTTTATTTGGTTCGAAAAGCTTTGTTTGAATGTGTTTAACTTTCATTTGATTCAATTAGCTTTGTTGAATGCATTTGACTTTCAATTGATTCAATTAGCTTTGTTGAATGCATTTGACATTAATTTAACTCAAAAACTTGGTTTAAATGTGTTTGTCTTTCATTTAATTCAATTAGGTTTGTTTGAATGTGCTTGACTTTCATTTGATTAAATTAGCTTTGTTTTAATGTGTTTGACTTTCATTTGATTCAATTAGCTTTGTAGAATGCATTTGACAATCATTTGATTCAATTAGCTTTGTTAAATGCATTAGACTTTAATTTGATTCAAAAAGCTTTGTTTGAATGTGTTTTACTTTCATTTGATTCAATAATCTTTGTTTGATTGTGTTTGACTTACATTTGATTTAATTAGCTTTGTTGAATGCTTTAGACTTTAATTTGATTTAATAAGCTTTATTTGAATGTGTTTGACTTTCATTGAATTCAATTAGCTTTATTTGAATGTGTTTGACTTTCATTTGATTCAATTAGGTTTGTTGAATGCATTAGACTTTAATTTGATTTAAAAAGCTTTATTTGAATGTGTTTGACTTTCATTGGATTCAATTAGCTTTGTTTGAATGTGTTTGAATTTCATTTGATTCTAAAAGCTTTGTTTGAATGTGTTTAACTTTCATTGGATTCAATTAGCTTTCTTTGAATGTGTTTAACTTTCATTTGATTCAATTAGCTTTGTTTGAACGTGTTTAACTTTCCGTGGATAATTAGCTTTGTTTGAATGTGTTTGACTTTTATTTGGTTCGAAAAGCTTTGTTTGAATGTGTTTAACTTTCATTTGATTCAATTAGCTTTGTTGAATGCATTTGACTTTCAATTGATTCAATTAGCTTTGTTGAATGCATTTGACATTAATTTAACTCAAAAACATGGTTTAAATGTGTTTGTCTTTCATTTAATTCAATTAGGTTTGTTTGAATGTGCTTGACTTTCATTTGATTAAATTAGCTTTGTTTTAATGTGTTTGACTTTCATTTGATTCAATTAGATTTGTAGAATGCATTTGACAATCATTTGATTCAATTAGCTTTGTTAAATGCATTAGACTTTAATTTGATTCAAAAAGCTTTGTTTGAATGTGTTTTACTTTCATTTGATTCAATAATCTTTGTTTGATTGTGTTTGACTTTCATTTGATTCAATTAGCTTTGTTGAATGCATTAGACTTTAATTTGATTTAAAAAGCTTTATTTGAATGTGTTTGATTTTCATTTGATTCAATTAGCTTTGTTTGACTCTGTTTGACTTTCATTTGATTCAATTAGGTTTGTTGAATACATTAGACTTTCATTGGATTCAATTAGCTTTGTTTGAATGTGTTTCACTTTCAGTTGATCATGTATTTTTGTAGAATGCATTTGTCATTTATTTTTTTCAAAAACCTTTGTTTGAATGGGTTTGAATTTAATTTGATTTAATAAGCTTTGATTGAATGTGTTTGACTTAAATTTGATTCATAAGTCTTGTTTGAATGTGTTTGACTTTCATTTGATTCAATTAGCTTTGTTGAATGCATTAGACTTTAATTTGATTTAAAAAGCTTTATTTGAATGTGTTTGACTTTCATTGGATTCAATTAGCTTTGTTTGAATGTGTTTGAATTTCATTTGATTCAAAAAGCTTTGTTTGAATGTGTTTAACTTTCATTGGATTCAATTAGCTTTCTTTGAATGTGTTTAACTTTCATTTGATTCAATTAGCTTTGTTTGAATGTGTTTAACTTTCCGTGGATAATTAGCTTTGTTTGAATGTGTTTGACTTTTATTTGGTTCGAAAAGCTTTGTTTGAATGTGTTTAACTTTCATTTGATTCAATTAGCTATGTTGAATGCATTTGACTTTCAATTGATTCAATTAGCTTTGTTGAATGCATTTGACATTAATTTAACTCAAAAACTTGGTTTAAATGTGTTTGTCTTTCATTTAATTCAATTAGGTTTGTTTGAATGTGCTTGACTTTCATTTGATTAAATTAGCTTTGTTTTAATGTGTTTGACTTTCATTTGATTCAATTAGATTTGTAGAATGCATTTGACAATCATTTGATTCAATTAGCTTTGTTGAATGCATTTGACATTAATTTAACTCAAAAACTTGGTTTAAATGTGTTTGTCTTTCATTGAATTCAATTAGCTTTGTTTGAATGTGTTTGACTTTCATTTGATTCAAAAAGCTTTGTTTGAATGTGTTTAACTTTCCGTGGATAATTAGCTTTGTTTGAATGTGTTTGACTTTTATTTGGTTCGAAAAGCTTTGTTTGAATGTGTTTAACTTTCATTTGATTCAATTAGCTTTGTTGAATGCATTTGACTTTCAATTGATTCAATTAGCTTTGTTGAATGCATTTGACATTAATTTAACTCAAAAACTTGGTTTAAATGTGTTTGTCTTTCATTTAATTCAATTAGGTTTGTTTGAATGTGCTTGACTTTCATTTGATTAAATTAGCTTTGTTTTAATGTGTTTGACTTTCATTTGATTTAATTAGCTTTGTAGAATGCATTTGACAATCATTTGATTCAATTAGCTTTGTTAAATGCATTAGACTTTAATTTGATTCAAAAAGCTTTGTTTGAATGTGTTTTACTTTCATTTGATTCAATAATCTTTGTTTGATTGTGTTTGACTTACATTTGATTTAATTAGCTTTGTTGAATGCATTAGACTTTAATTTGATTTAAAAAGCTTTATTTGAATGTGTTTGACTTTCATTGAATTCAATTAGCTTTATTTGAATGTGTTTGACTTTCATTTGATTCAATTAGGTTTGTTGAATGCATTAGACTTTAATTTGATTTAAAAAGCTTTATTTGAATGTGTTTGACTTTCATTGGATTCAATTAGCTTTGTTTGAATGTGTTTGAATTTCATTTGATTCTAAAAGCTTTGTTTGAATGTGTTTAACTTTCATTGGATTCAATTAGCTTTCTTTGAATGTGTTTAACTTTCATTTGATTCAATTAGCTTTGTTTGAATGTGTTTAACTTTCCGTGGATAATTAGCTTTGTTTGAATGTGTTTGACTTTTATTTGGTTCGAAAAGCTTTATTTGAATGTGTTTGACTTTCAATGAATTCAATTAGCTTTGTTTGAATGTGTTTGAATTTCATTTGATTCAAAAAGCTTTGTTTGAATGTGTTTAACTTTCATTGGATTCAATTAGCTTTCTTTGAATGTGTTTAACTTTCATTTGATTCAATTAGCTTTGTTTGAACGTGTTTAACTTTCCGTGGATAATTAGCTTTGTTTGAATGTGTTTGACTTTTATTTGGTTCGAAAAGCTTTGTTTGAATGTGTTTAACTTTCATTTGATTCAATTAGCTTTGTTGAATGCATTTGACTTTCAATTGATTCAATTAGCTTTGTTGAATGCATTTGACATTAATTTAACTCAAAAACTTGGTTTAAATGTGTTTGTCTTTCATTTAATTCAATTAGGTTTGTTTGAATGTGCTTGACTTTCATTTGATTAAATTAGCTTTGTTTTAATGTGTTTGACTTTCATTTGATTCAATTAGATTTGTAGAATGCATTTGACAATCATTTGATTCAATTAGCTTTGTTAAATGCATTAGACTTTAATTTGATTCAAAAAGCTTTGTTTGAATGTGTTTTACTTTCATTTGATTCAATAATCTTTGTTTGATTGTGTTTGACTTTCATTTGATTCAATTAGCTTTGTTGAATGCATTAGACTTTAATTTGATTTAAAAAGCTTTATTTGAATGTGTTTGACTTTCATTGAATTCAATTAGCTTTATTTGAATGTGTTTGACTTTCATTTGATTCAATTAGGTTTGTTGAATGCATTAGACTTTAATTTGATTTAAAAAGCTTTATTTGAATGTGTTTGACTTTCATTGGATTCAATTAGCTTTGTTTGAATGTGTTTGAATTTCATTTGATTCTAAAAGCTTTGTTTGAATGTGTTTAACTTTCATTGGATTCAATTAGCTTTCTTTGAATGTGTTTAACTTTCATTTGATTCAATTAGCTTTGTTTGAATGTGTTTAACTTTCCGTGGATAATTAGCTTTGTTTGAATGTGTTTGACTTTTATTTGGTTCGAAAAGCTTTATTTGAATGTGTTTGACTTTCAATGAATTCAATTAGCTTTGTTTGAATGTGTTTGAATTTCATTTGATTCAAAAAGCTTTGTTTGAATGTGTTTAACTTTCATTGGATTCAATTAGCTTTCTTTGAATGTGTTTAACTTTCCGTGGATAATTAGCTTTGTTTGAATGTGTTTGACTTTTATTTGGTTCGAAAAGCTTTGTTTGAATGTGTTTAACTTTCATTTGATTCAATTAGCTTTGTTGAATGCATTTGACTTTCAATTGATTCAATTAGCTTTGTTGAATGCATTTGACATTAATTTAACTCAAAAACTTGGTTTAAATGTGTTTGTCTTTCATTTAATTCAATTAGGTTTGTTTGAATGTGCTTGACTTTCATTTGATTAAATTAGCTTTGTTTTAATGTGTTTGACTTTCATTTGATTTAATTAGCTTTGTAGAATGCATTTGACAATCATTTGATTCAATTAGCTTTGTTAAATGCATTAGACTTTAATTTGATTCAAAAAGCTTTGTTTGAATGTGTTTTACTTTCATTTGATTCAATAATCTTTGTTTGATTGTGTTTGACTTTCATTTGATTCAATTAGCTTTGTTGAATGCATTAAACTTTAATTTGATTTAAAAAGCTTTATTTGAATGTGTTTGATTTTCATTTGATTCAATTAGCTTTGTTTGACTCTGTTTGACTTTCATTTGATTCAATTAGGTTTGTTGAATACATTAGACTTTCATTGGATTCAATTAGCTTTGTTTGAATGTGTTTCACTTTCAGTTGATCATGTATTTTTGTAGAATGCATTTGTCATTTATTTTTTTCAAAAACCTTTGTTTGAATGGGTTTGAATTTAATTTGATTTAATAAGCTTTGATTGAATGTGTTTGACTTAAATTTGATTCATAAGTCTTGTTTGAATGTGTTTGACTTTCATTTGATTCAATTAGCTTTGTTGAATGCATTAGACTTTAATTTGATTTAAAAAGCTTTATTTGAATGTGTTTGACTTTCATTGGATTCAATTACCTTTGTTTGAATGTGTTTGAATTTCATTTGATTCAAAAAGGTTTGTTTGAATGTGTTTAACTTTCATTGGATTCAATTAGCTTTCTTTGAATGTGTTTAACTTTCATTTGATTCAATTAGCTTTGTTTGAATGTGTTTGACTTTCATTTGATCCAATTAGCTTTGATTGAATGTGTTTAACTTTTAATTGATTTAATTAGCTTTGTAGAATGCATTTGACCTTAATTTTATTCAAAAAGCTTTGTTTGGATGATTTGACTTTAATTTGATTTAATTAGCTCTGTTTGATTATGTTTGACTTAAATTTAATTCATAAGTCTTGTTTGAATGTGTTTGACTTTAATTTGATTCAATTACCTTTGTTAAATGCATTAGACTTCAATTTGATTTAAAAAGCTTTATTTGAATGTGTTTGACTTTCATTTGATCCAATTAGCTTTGTTTGAATGTGTTTCACTTTTAATTGATTTAATTAGCTTTGTAGAATGCATTTGACCTTAATTTTATTCAAAAAGCTTTATTTGAATGTGTTTGATTTTCATTTGATTCAATTAGCTTTGTTTGACTCTGTTTGACTTTCATTTGATTCAATTAGGTTTGTTGAATACATTAGACTTTCATTGGATTCAATTAGCTTTGTTTGAATGTGTTTCACTTTCAGTTGATCATGTATTTTTGTAGAATGCATTTGTCATTTATTTTTTTCAAAAACCTTTGTTTGAATGGGTTTGAATTTAATTTGATTTAATTAGCTTTGATTGAATGCGTTTGACTTAAATTTGATTCATATGTCTTGTTTGAATGTGTTTGACTTTCATTTGATTAAATTAGCTTTGTTGAATGCATTAGACTTTAATTTGATTTAAAAAGCTTTATTTGAATGTGTTTGACTTTCATTGAATTCAATTAGCTTTGTTTGAATGTGTTTGACTTTCATTTGATTCAAAAAGCTTTGTTTGAATGTGTTTAACTTTCCGTGGATAATTAGCTTTGTTTGAATGTGTTTGACTTTTATTTGTTCGAAAAGCTTTGTTTGAATGTGTTTAACTTTCATTTGATTCAATTAGCTTTGTTGAATGCATTTGACTTTCAATTGATTCAATTAGCTTTGTTGAATGCATTTGACATTAATTTAACTCAAAAACTTGGTTTAAATGTGTTTGTCTTTCATTTAATTTAATTAGGTTTTTTTGAATGTGCTTGACTTTCATTTGATTAAATTAGCTTTGTTTTAATGTGTTTGACTTTTATTTGATTCAATTAGCTTTGTAGAATGCATTTGACAATCATTTGATTCAATTAACTTTGTTAAATGCATTAGACTTTAATTTGATTCAAAAAGCTTTGTTTGAATGTGTTTTACTTTCATTTGATTCAATAATCTTTGTTTGATTGTGTTTGACTTTCATTTGATTTAATTAGCTTTGTTGAATGCATTAGACTTTAATTTGATTTAAAAAGCTTTATTTGAATGTGTTTGACTTTCATTGAATTCAATTAGCTTTATTTGAATGTGTTTGACTTTCATTTGATTCAAATAGGTTTGTTGAATGCATTAGACTTTAATTTGATTTAAAAAGCTTTATTTGAATGTGTTTGACTTTCATTGGATTCAATTAGCTTTGTTTGAATGTGTTTGAATTTCATTTGATTCTAAAAGCTTTGTTTGAATGTGTTTAACTTTCATTGGATTCAATTAGCTTTCTTTGAATGTGTTTAACTTTCATTTGATTCAATTAGCTTTGTTTGAATGTGTTTAACTTTCCGTGGATAATTAGCTTTGTTTGAATGTGTTTGACTTTTATTTGGTTCGAAAAGCTTTATTTGAATGTGTTTGACTTTCATTGAATTCAATTAGCTTTGTTTGAATGTGTTTGAATTTCATTTGATTCAAAAAGCTTTGTTTGAATGTGTTTAACTTTCATTGGATTCAATTAGCTTTCTTTGAATGTGTTTAACTTTCATTTGATTCAATTAGCTTTGTTTGAACGTGTTTAACTTTCCGTGGATAATTAGCTTTGTTTGAATGTGTTTGACTTTTATTTGGTTCGAAAAGCTTTGTTTGAATGTGTTTAACTTTCATTTGATTCAATTAGCTTTGTTGAATGCATTTGACTTTCAATTGATTCAATTAGCTTTGTTGAATGCATTTGACATTAATTTAACTCAAAAACTTGGTTTAAATGTGTTTGTCTTTCATTTAATTCAATTAGGTTTGTTTGAATGTGCTTGACTTTCATTTGATTAAATTAGCTTTGTTTTAATGTGTTTGACTTTCATTTGATTCAATTAGATTTGTAGAATGCATTTGACAATCATTTGATTCAATTAGCTTTGTTAAATGCATTAGACTTTAATTTGAATCAAAAAGCTTTGTTTGAATGTGTTTTACTTTCATTTGATTCAATAATCTTTGTTTGATTGTGTTTGACTTTCATTTGATTCAATTAGCTTTGTTGAATGCATTAGACTTTAATTTGATTTAAAAAGCTTTATTTGAATGTGTTTGATTTTCATTTGATTCAATTAGCTTTGTTTGACTCTGTTTGACTTTCATTTGATTCAATTAGGTTTGTTGAATACATTAGACTTTCATTGGATTCAATTAGCTTTGTTTGAATGTGTTTCACTTTCAGTTGATCATGTATTTTTGTAGAATGCATTTGTCATTTATTTTTTTCAAAAACCTTTGTTTGAATGGGTTTGAATTTAATTTGATTTAATAAGCTTTGATTGAATGTGTTTGACTTAAATTTGATTCATAAGTCTTGTTTGAATGTGTTTGACTTTCATTTGATTCAATTAGCTTTGTTGAATGCATTAGACTTTAATTTGATTTAAAAAGCTTTATTTGAATGTGTTTGACTTTCATTGGATTCAATTACCTTTGTTTGAATGTGTTTGAATTTCATTTGATTCAAAAAGGTTTGTTTGAATGTGTTTAACTTTCATTGGATTCAATTAGCTTTCTTTGAATGTGTTTAACTTTCATTTGATTCAATTAGCTTTGTTTGAATGTGTTTGACTTTCATTTGATCCAATTAGCTTTGATTGAATGTGTTTAACTTTTAATTGATTTAATTAGCTTTGTAGAATGCATTTGACCTTAATTTTATTCAAAAAGCTTTGTTTGGATGATTTGACTTTAATTTGATTTAATTAGCTCTGTTTGATTATGTTTGACTTAAATTTAATTCATAAGTCTTGTTTGAATGTGTTTGACTTTAATTTGATTCAATTACCTTTGTTAAATGCATTAGACTTCAATTTGATTTAAAAAGCTTTATTTGAATGTGTTTGACTTTCATTTGATCCAATTAGCTTTGTTTGAATGTGTTTCACTTTTAATTGATTTAATTAGCTTTGTAGAATGCATTTGACCTTAATTTTATTCAAAAAGCTTTATTTGAATGTGTTTGATTTTCATTTGATTCAATTAGCTTTGTTTGACTCTGTTTGACTTTCATTTGATTCAATTAGGTTTGTTGAATACATTAGACTTTCATTGGATTCAATTAGTTTTGTTTGAATGTGTTTCACTTTCAGTTGATCATGTATTTTTGTAGAATGCATTTGTCATTTATTTTTTTCAAAAACCTTTGTTTGAATGGGTTTGAATTTAATTTGATTTAATTAGCTTTGATTGAATGCGTTTGACTTAAATTTGATTCATATGTCTTGTTTGAATGTGTTTGACTTTCATTTGATTAAATTAGCTTTGTTGAATGCATTAGACTTTAATTTGATTTAAAAAGCTTTATTTGAATGTGTTTGACTTTCATTGAATTCAATTAGCTTTGTTTGAATGTGTTTGACTTTCATTTGATTCAAAAAGCTTTGTTTGAATGTGTTTAACTTTCCGTGGATAATTAGCTTTGTTTGAATGTGTTTGACTTTTATTTGGTTCGAAAAGCTTTGTTTGAATGTGTTTAACTTTCATTTGATTCAATTAGCTTTGTTGAATGCATTTGACTTTCAATTGATTCAATTAGCTTTGTTGAATGCATTTGACATTAATTTAACTCAAAAACTTGGTTTAAATGTGTTTGTCTTTCATTTAATTTAATTAGGTTTTTTTGAATGTGCTTGACTTTCATTTGATTAAATTAGCTTTGTTTTAATGTGTTTGACTTTTATTTGATTCAATTAGCTTTGTAGAATGCATTTGACAATCATTTGATTCAATTAGCTTTGTTAAATGCATTAGACTTTAATTTGATTCAAAAAGCTTTGTTTGAATGTGTTTTACTTTCATTTGATTCAATAATCTTTGTTTGATTGTGTTTGACTTTCATTTGATTTAATTAGCTTTGTTGAATGCATTAGACTTTAATTTGATTTAAAAAGCTTTATTTGAATGTGTTTGACTTTCATTGAATTCAATTAGCTTTATTTGAATGTGTTTGACTTTCATTTGATTCAAATAGGTTTGTTGAATGCATTAGACTTTAATTTGATTTAAAAAGCTTTATTTGAATGTGTTTGACTTTCATTGGATTCAATTAGCTTTGTTTGAATGTGTTTGAATTTCATTTGATTCTAAAAGCTTTGTTTGAATGTGTTTAACTTTCATTGGATTCAATTAGCTTTCTTTGAATGTGTTTAACTTTCATTTGATTCAATTAGCTTTGTTTGAATGTGTTTAACTTTCCGTGGATAATTAGCTTTGTTTGAATGTGTTTGACTTTTATTTGGTTCGAAAAGCTTTATTTGAATGTGTTTGACTTTCATTGAATTCAATTTGCTTTGTTTGAATGTGTTTGAATTTCATTTGATTCAAAAAGCTTTGTTTGAATGTGTTTAACTTTCATTGGATTCAATTAGCTTTCTTTGAATGTGTTTAACTTTCATTTGATTCAATTAGCTTTGTTTGAACGTGTTTAACTTTCCGTGGATAATTAGCTTTGTTTGAATGTGTTTGACTTTTATTTGGTTCGAAAAGCTTTGTTTGAATGTGTTTAACTTTCATTTGATTCAATTAGCTTTGTTGAATGCATTTGACTTTCAATTGATTCAATTAGCTTTGTTGAATGCATTTGACATTAATTTAACTCAAAAACTTGGTTTAAATGTGTTTGTCTTTCATTTAATTCAATTAGGTTTGTTTGAATGTGCTTGACTTTCATTTGATTAAATTAGCTTTGTTTTAATGTGTTTGACTTTCATTTGATTCAATTAGATTTGTAGAATGCATTTGACAATCATTTGATTCAATTAGCTTTGTTAAATGCATTAGACTTTAATTTGATTCAAAAAGCTTTGTTTGAATGTGTTTTACTTTCATTTGATTCAATAATCTTTGTTTGATTGTGTTTGACTTTCATTTGATTCAATTAGCTTTGTTGAATGCATTAGACTTTAATTTGATTTAAAAAGCTTTATTTGAATGTGTTTGATTTTCATTTGATTCAATTAGCTTTGTTTGACTCTGTTTGACTTTCATTTGATTCAATTAGGTTTGTTGAATACATTAGACTTTCATTGGATTCAATTAGCTTTGTTTGAATGTGTTTCACTTTCAGTTGATCATGTATTTTTGTAGAATGCATTTGTCATTTATTTTTTTCAAAAACCTTTGTTTGAATGGGTTTGAATTTAATTTGATTTAATTAGCTTTGATTGAATGCGTTTGACTTAAATTTGATTCATATGTCTTGTTTGAATGTGTTTGACTTTCATTTGATTAAATTAGCTTTGTTGAATGCATTAGACTTTAATTTGATTTAAAAAGCTTTATTTGAATGTGTTTGACTTTCATTGAATTCAATTAGCTTTGTTTGAATGTGTTTGACTTTCATTTGATTCAAAAAGCTTTGTTTGAATGTGTTTAACTTTCCGTGGATAATTAGCTTTGTTTGAATGTGTTTGACTTTTATTTGGTTCGAAAAGCTTTGTTTGAATGTGTTTAACTTTCATTTGATTCAATTAGCTTTGTTGAATGCATTTGACTTTCAATTGATTCAATTAGCTTTGTTGAATGCATTTGACATTAATTTAACTCAAAAACTTGGTTTAAATGTGTTTGTCTTTCATTTAATTTAATTAGGTTTTTTTGAATGTGCTTGACTTTCATTTGATTAAATTAGCTTTGTTTTAATGTGTTTGACTTTTATTTGATTCAATTAGCTTTGTAGAATGCATTTGACAATCATTTGATTCAATTAGCTTTGTTAAATGCATTAGACTTTAATTTGATTCAAAAAGCTTTGTTTGAATGTGTTTTACTTTCATTTGATTCAATAATCTTTGTTTGATTGTGTTTGACTTTCATTTGATTTAATTAGCTTTGTTGAATGCATTAGACTTTAATTTGATTTAAAAAGCTTTATTTGAATGTGTTTGACTTTCATTGAATTCAATTAGCTTTATTTGAATGTGTTTGACTTTCATTTGATTCAAATAGGTTTGTTGAATGCATTAGACTTTAATTTGATTTAAAAAGCTTTATTTGAATGTGTTTGACTTTCATTGGATTCAATTAGCTTTGTTTGAATGTGTTTGAATTTCATTTGATTCTAAAAGCTTTGTTTGAATGTGTTTAACTTTCATTGGATTCAATTAGCTTTCTTTGAATGTGTTTAACTTTCATTTGATTCAATTAGCTTTGTTTGAATGTGTTTAACTTTCCGTGGATAATTAGCTTTGTTTGAATGTGTTTGACTTTTATTTGGTTCGAAAAGCTTTATTTGAATGTGTTTGACTTTCATTGAATTCAATTAGCTTTGTTTGAATGTGTTTGAATTTCATTTGATTCAAAAAGCTTTGTTTGAATGTGTTTAACTTTCATTGGATTCAATTAGCTTTCTTTGAATGTGTTTAACTTTCATTTGATTCAATTAGCTTTGTTTGAACGTGTTTAACTTTCCGTGGATAATTAGCTTTGTTTGAATGTGTTTGACTTTTATTTGGTTCGAAAAGCTTTGTTTGAATGTGTTTAACTTTCATTTGATTCAATTAGCTTTGTTGAATGCATTTGACTTTCAATTGATTCAATTAGCTTTGTTGAATGCATTTGACATTAATTTAACTCAAAAACTTGGTTTAAATGTGTTTGTCTTTCATTTAATTCAATTAGGTTTGTTTGAATGTGCTTGACTTTCATTTGATTAAATTAGCTTTGTTTTAATGTGTTTGACTTTCATTTGATTCAATTAGATTTGTAGAATGCATTTGACAATCATTTGATTCAATTAGCTTTGTTAAATGCATTAGACTTTAATTTGATTCAAAAAGCTTTGTTTGAATGTGTTTTACTTTCATTTGATTCAATAATCTTTGTTTGATTGTGTTTGACTTTCATTTGATTCAATTAGCTTTGTTGAATGCATTAGACTTTAATTTGATTTAAAAAGCTTTATTTGAATGTGTTTGATTTTCATTTGATTCAATTAGCTTTGTTTGACTCTGTTTGACTTTCATTTGATTCAATTAGGTTTGTTGAATACATTAGACTTTCATTGGATTCAATTAGCTTTGTTTGAATGTGTTTCACTTTCAGTTGATCATGTATTTTTGTAGAATGCATTTGTCATTTATTTTTTTCAAAAACCTTTGTTTGAATGGGTTTGAATTTAATTTGATTTAATAAGCTTTGATTGAATGTGTTTGACTTAAATTTGATTCATAAGTCTTGTTTGAATGTGTTTGACTTTCATTTGATTCAATTAGCTTTGTTGAATGCATTAGACTTTAATTTGATTTAAAAAGCTTTATTTGAATGTGTTTGACTTTCATTGGATTCAATTACCTTTGTTTGAATGTGTTTGAATTTCATTTGATTCAAAAAGGTTTGTTTGAATGTGTTTAACTTTCATTGGATTCAATTAGCTTTCTTTGAATGTGTTTAACTTTCATTTGATTCAATTAGCTTTGTTTGAATGTGTTTGACTTTCATTTGATCCAATTAGCTTTGATTGAATGTGTTTAACTTTTAATTGATTTAATTAGCTTTGTAGAATGCATTTGACCTTAATTTTATTCAAAAAGCTTTGTTTGGATGATTTGACTTTAATTTGATTTAATTAGCTCTGTTTGATTATGTTTGACTTAAATTTAATTCATAAGTCTTGTTTGAATGTGTTTGACTTTAATTTGATTCAATTACCTTTGTTAAATGCATTAGACTTCAATTTGATTTAAAAAGCTTTATTTGAATGTGTTTGACTTTCATTTGATCCAATTAGCTTTGTTTGAATGTGTTTCACTTTTAATTGATTTAATTAGCTTTGTAGAATGCATTTGACCTTAATTTTATTCAAAAAGCTTTATTTGAATGTGTTTGATTTTCATTTGATTCAATTAGCTTTGTTTGACTCTGTTTGACTTTCATTTGATTCAATTAGGTTTGTTGAATACATTAGACTTTCATTGGATTCAATTAGCTTTGTTTGAATGTGTTTCACTTTCAGTTGATCATGTATTTTTGTAGAATGCATTTGTCATTTATTTTTTTCAAAAACCTTTGTTTGAATGGGTTTGAATTTAATTTGATTTAATTAGCTTTGATTGAATGCGTTTGACTTAAATTTGATTCATATGTCTTGTTTGAATGTGTTTGACTTTCATTTGATTAAATTAGCTTTGTTGAATGCATTAGACTTTAATTTGATTTAAAAAGCTTTATTTGAATGTGTTTGACTTTCATTGAATTCAATTAGCTTTGTTTGAATGTGTTTGACTTTCATTTGATTCAAAAAGCTTTGTTTGAATGTGTTTAACTTTCCGTGGATAATTAGCTTTGTTTGAATGTGTTTGACTTTTATTTGGTTCGAAAAGCTTTGTTTGAATGTGTTTAACTTTCATTTGATTCAATTAGCTTTGTTGAATGCATTTGACTTTCAATTGATTCAATTAGCTTTGTTGAATGCATTTGACATTAATTTAACTCAAAAACTTGGTTTAAATGTGTTTGTCTTTCATTTAATTTAATTAGGTTTTTTTGAATGTGCTTGACTTTCATTTGATTAAATTAGCTTTGTTTTAATGTGTTTGACTTTTATTTGATTCAATTAGCTTTGTAGAATGCATTTGACAATCATTTGATTCAATTAGCTTTGTTAAATGCATTAGACTTTAATTTGATTCAAAAAGCTTTGTTTGAATGTGTTTTACTTTCATTTGATTCAATAATCTTTGTTTGATTGTGTTTGACTTTCATTTGATTTAATTAGCTTTGTTGAATGCATTAGACTTTAATTTGATTTAAAAAGCTTTATTTGAATGTGTTTGACTTTCATTGAATTCAATTAGCTTTATTTGAATGTGTTTGACTTTCATTTGATTCAAATAGGTTTGTTGAATGCATTAGACTTTAATTTGATTTAAAAAGCTTTATTTGAATGTGTTTGACTTTCATTGGATTCAATTATCTTTGTTTGAATGTGTTTGAATTTCATTTGATTCTAAAAGCTTTGTTTGAATGTGTTTAACTTTCATTGGATTCAATTAGCTTTCTTTGAATGTGTTTAACTTTCATTTGATTCAATTAGCTTTGTTTGAATGTGTTTAACTTTCCGTGGATAATTAGCTTTGTTTGAATGTGTTTGACTTTTATTTGGTTCGAAAAGCTTTATTTGAATGTGTTTGACTTTCATTGAATTCAATTAGCTTTGTTTGAATGTGTTTGAATTTCATTTGATTCAAAAAGCTTTGTTTGAATGTGTTTAACTTTCATTGGATTCAATTAGCTTTCTTTGAATGTGTTTAACTTTCATTTGATTCAATTAGCTTTGTTTGAACGTGTTTAACTTTCCGTGGATAATTAGCTTTGTTTGAATGTGTTTGACTTTTATTTGGTTCGAAAAGCTTTGTTTGAATGTGTTTAACTTTCATTTGATTCAATTAGCTTTGTTGAATGCATTTGACTTTCAATTGATTCAATTAGCTTTGTTGAATGCATTTGACATTAATTTAACTCAAAAACTTGGTTTAAATGTGTTTGTCTTTCATTTAATTCAATTAGGTTTGTTTGAATGTGCTTGACTTTCATTTGATTAAATTAGCTTTGTTTTAATGTGTTTGACTTTCATTTGATTCAATTAGATTTGTAGAATGCATTTGACAATCATTTGATTCAATTAGCTTTGTTAAATGCATTAGACTTTAATTTGATTCAAAAAGCTTTGTTTGAATGTGTTTTACTTTCATTTGATTCAATAATCTTTGTTTGATTGTGTTTGACTTTCATTTGATTCAATTAGCTTTGTTGAATGCATTAGACTTTAATTTGATTTAAAAAGCTTTATTTGAATGTGTTTGATTTTCATTTGATTCAATTAGCTTTGTTTGACTCTGTTTGACTTTCATTTGATTCAATTAGGTTTGTTGAATACATTAGACTTTCATTGGATTCAATTAGCTTTGTTTGAATGTGTTTCACTTTCAGTTGATCATGTATTTTTGTAGAATGCATTTGTCATTTATTTTTTTCAAAAACCTTTGTTTGAATGGGTTTGAATTTAATTTGATTTAATAAGCTTTGATTGAATGTGTTTGACTTAAATTTGATTCATAAGTCTTGTTTGAATGTGTTTGACTTTCATTTGATTCAATTAGCTTTGTTGAATGCATTAGACTTTAATTTGATTTAAAAAGCTTTATTTGAATGTGTTTGACTTTCATTGGATTCAATTACCTTTGTTTGAATGTGTTTGAATTTCATTTGATTCAAAAAGGTTTGTTTGAATGTGTTTAACTTTCATTGGATTCAATTAGCTTTCTTTGAATGTGTTTAACTTTCATTTGATTCAATTAGCTTTGTTTGAATGTGTTTGACTTTCATTTGATCCAATTAGCTTTGATTGAATGTGTTTAACTTTTAATTGATTTAATTAGCTTTGTAGAATGCATTTGACCTTAATTTTATTCAAAAAGCTTTGTTTGGATGATTTGACTTTAATTTGATTTAATTAGCTCTGTTTGATTATGTTTGACTTAAATTTAATTCATAAGTCTTGTTTGAATGTGTTTGACTTTAATTTGATTCAATTACCTTTGTTAAATGCATTAGACTTCAATTTGATTTAAAAAGCTTTATTTGAATGTGTTTGACTTTCATTTGATCCAATTAGCTTTGTTTGAATGTGTTTCACTTTTAATTGATTTAATTAGCTTTGTAGAATGCATTTGACCTTAATTTTATTCAAAAAGCTTTATTTGAATGTGTTTGATTTTCATTTGATTCAATTAGCTTTGTTTGACTCTGTTTGACTTTCATTTGATTCAATTAGGTTTGTTGAATACATTAGACTTTCATTGGATTCAATTAGCTTTGTTTGAATGTGTTTCACTTTCAGTTGATCATGTATTTTTGTAGAATGCATTTGTCATTTATTTTTTTCAAAAACCTTTGTTTGAATGGGTTTGAATTTAATTTGATTTAATTAGCTTTGATTGAATGCGTTTGACTTAAATTTGATTCATATGTCTTGTTTGAATGTGTTTGACTTTCATTTGATTAAATTAGCTTTGTTGAATGCATTAGACTTTAATTTGATTTAAAAAGCTTTATTTGAATGTGTTTGACTTTCATTGAATTCAATTAGCTTTGTTTGAATGTGTTTGACTTTCATTTGATTCAAAAAGCTTTGTTTGAATGTGTTTAACTTTCCGTGGATAATTAGCTTTGTTTGAATGTGTTTGACTTTTATTTGGTTCGAAAAGCTTTGTTTGAATGTGTTTAACTTTCATTTGATTCAATTAGCTTTGTTGAATGCATTTGACTTTCAATTGATTCAATTAGCTTTGTTGAATGCATTTGACATTAATTTAACTCAAAAACTTGGTTTAAATGTGTTTGTCTTTCATTTAATTTAATTAGGTTTTTTTGAATGTGCTTGACTTTCATTTGATTAAATTAGCTTTGTTTTAATGTGTTTGACTTTTATTTGATTCAATTAGCTTTGTAGAATGCATTTGACAATCATTTGATTCAATTAGCTTTGTTAAATGCATTAGACTTTAATTTGATTCAAAAAGCTTTGTTTGAATGTGTTTTACTTTCATTTGATTCAATAATCTTTGTTTGATTGTGTTTGACTTTCATTTGATTTAATTAGCTTTGTTGAATGCATTAGACTTTAATTTGATTTAAAAAGCTTTATTTGAATGTGTTTGACTTTCATTGAATTCAATTAGCTTTATTTGAATGTGTTTGACTTTCATTTGATTCAAATAGGTTTGTTGAATGCATTAGACTTTAATTTGATTTAAAAAGCTTTATTTGAATGTGTTTGACTTTCATTGGATTCAATTAGCTTTGTTTGAATGTGTTTGAATTTCATTTGATTCTAAAAGCTTTGTTTGAATGTGTTTAACTTTCATTGGATTCAATTAGCTTTCTTTGAATGTGTTTAACTTTCATTTGATTCAATTAGCTTTGTTTGAATGTGTTTAACTTTCCGTGGATAATTAGCTTTGTTTGAATCTGTTTGACTTTTATTTGGTTCGAAAAGCTTTATTTGAATGTGTTTGACTTTCATTGAATTCAATTAGCTTTGTTTGAATGTGTTTGAATTTCATTTGATTCAAAAAGCTTTGTTTGAATGTGTTTAACTTTCATTGGATTCAATTAGCTTTCTTTGAATGTGTTTAACTTTCATTTGATTCAATTAGCTTTGTTTGAACGTGTTTAACTTTCCGTGGATAATTAGCTTTGTTTGAATGTGTTTGACTTTTATTTGGTTCGAAAAGCTTTGTTTGAATGTGTTTAACTTTCATTTGATTCAATTAGCTTTGTTGAATGCATTTGACTTTCAATTGATTCAATTAGCTTTGTTGAATGCATTTGACATTAATTTAACTCAAAAACTTGGTTTAAATGTGTTTGTCTTTCATTTAATTCAATTAGGTTTGTTTGAATGTGCTTGACTTTCATTTGATTAAATTAGCTTTGTTTTAATGTGTTTGACTTTCATTTGATTCAATTAGATTTGTAGAATGCATTTGACAATCATTTGATTCAATTAGCTTTGTTAAATGCATTAGACTTTAATTTGATTCAAAAAGCTTTGTTTGAATGTGTTTTACTTTCATTTGATTCAATAATCTTTGTTTGATTGTGTTTGATTTTCATTTGATTCAATTAGCTTTGTTGAATGCATTAGACTTTAATTTGATTTAAAAAGCTTTATTTGAATGTGTTTGATTTTCATTTGATTCAATTAGCTTTGTTTGACTCTGTTTGACTTTCATTTGATTCAATTAGGTTTGTTGAATACATTAGACTTTCATTGGATTCAATTAGCTTTGTTTGAATGTGTTTCACTTTCAGTTGATCATGTATTTTTGTAGAATGCATTTGTCATTTATTTTTTTCAAAAACCTTTGTTTGAATGGGTTTGAATTTAATTTGATTTAATAAGCTTTGATTGAATGTGTTTGACTTAAATTTGATTCATAAGTCTTGTTTGAATGTGTTTGACTTTCATTTGATTCAATTAGCTTTGTTGAATGCATTAGACTTTAATTTGATTTAAAAAGCTTTATTTGAATGTGTTTGACTTTCATTGGATTCAATTAGCTTTCTTTGAATGTGTTTGAATTTCATTTGATTCAAAAAGCTTTGTTTGAATGTGTTTAACTTTCATTGGATTCAATTAGCTTTCTTTGAATGTGTTTAACTTTCATTTGATTCAATTAGCTTTGTTTGAATGTGTTTGACTTTCATTTGATCCAATTAGCTTTGATTGAATGTGTTTCACTTTTAATTGATTTAATTAGCTTTGTAGAATGCATTTGACCTTAATTTTATTCAAAAAGCTTTGTTTGGATGGTTTGACTTTAATTTGATTTAATTAGCTCTGTTTGATTATGTTTGACTTAAATTTGATTCATAAGTCTTGTTTGAATGTGTTTGACTTTAATTTGATTCAATTACCTTTGTTAAATGCATTAGACTTTAATTTGATTTAAAAAGCTTTATTTGAATGTGTTTGACTTTCATTTGATCCAATTAGCTTTGTTTGAATGTGTTTCACTTTTAATTGATTTAATTAGCTTTGTAGAATGCATTTGACCTTAATTTTATTCAAAAAGCTTTATTTGAATGTGTTTGATTTTCATTTGATTCAATTAGCTTTGTTTGACTCTGTTTGACTTTCATTTGATTCAATTAGGTTTGTTGAATACATTAGACTTTCATTGGATTCAATTAGCTTTGTTTGAATGTGTTTCACTTTCAGTTGATCATGTACTTTTGTAGAATGCATTTGTCATTTATTTTTTTCAAAAACCTTTGTTTGAATGGGTTTGAATTTAATTTGATTTAATTAGCTTTGATTGAATGTGTTTGACTTAAATTTGATTCATATGTCTTTTTTATTTTTTTTTTTTTTTGGAAAATAAGAAATTTTATTGCCAAAAAAAGGGAAGGAGATTACAACTTACAAAAGCTAAGTTGAAACCAGAAACAACAAAAACTACACAAGACTCAAAGAGCCACTCAACCACCAGGGAAGGGAAAACAGAGCCACCTTCTAGGAAGGGTTCCCTATAGACCCAGCCCTAACCTAACCTAGCCTGTCAACCACAAGGAGCCACCTTCTATGAAGGGTTCCCCAAGAGGAGGCCAGACCAGGCAGGGAACCAAAGCAAACACAAAAACAGGCCAACAAAGGACCAAACCAAACAACACCCAAGAATTACATCAAGAGAAAGTGCCTGTCACTAGCAGGGCACCTACATGCTACAGAAAAAATGATATCTTTAAAGACCACAGCAGCTGACTTCAAGGTTCCTGTAAAGACCAGGGCATTCCTCTGCAACCAGATTTGATAAATAGCTTCAGAAAAGCACATTCCAAGCAATCTGTTTTTACTCCTAGCTTTCCTGCAAATCTTAGATACCCAAGCAATCTCAGTTTCAAAGCTACCAATAACTCTCTGAACTCCAAGGAGACTTAGCAATTGAAGCCAAATGTTCCTGCTATAATCACATTCAAAAAACAGGTGCTGAACAGTTTCATTGCTTTGATTGCACAAAAAACAGACAGGATCACAGGGAATACTCCATTTGTGCAACCTGTCTTTAGTAACTAGTCTGTCTCTAATAGCAAGCCAAGTAATAAAAAGACTTTTAGGGGAAGCCAAATTATTACATATCACCCTTCTCCAAGGCACTTTATCAGCCTGAGTAGTAATAGCCTGATAGAGCTTTTTAATTCTGAACTTAGTACCCTGCATCATAGAATTCCAGCCACCAATAGAGTCAATTATATCCCTACATTTCAAAATTCTTTTAAGAACCCAGGAACTTTTTTTAGGAGCAGGAAGGGTCCACCAGGGTTTAAGTTTGAAATAGTAAATATGAACCCATTTCACCCATAAACTGTCAGTTTTATGAGCCAAATCCCAGAGAAGCTTAGTGATGGCTGCAAGGTTCCACTCAGGGAGAGAAATCAAGTTCCAGCCTCCACTAACTTTAGGCAGGCAGACCTGAGACCAGGAAACCAGAGCTTTCTTGGAGGGGTTAGAAATCCCAGTCCAAAGAAAAGCCTTAAATCTAGATTCAATCTCTTTTAAGACCTTCTTAGGGAGCACAAATATCTGAGCCCAATAAGTTTGAAGGCCAAAAAGCACACTTTTGATAAGTTGAAGCCTTCCAGCATAAGAGAGAAGCCTAGAAGTCCAACCATTAATCCTACTAGTCACCTTATCAATCAGAGGTTTACACTGAGCAATAGTCAATTTCTTTGAAGAGAGAGGAACACCAAGATACCTGAAGGGAATTGAACCAGGAGCAACCCCAATTAAAGACCTCAGGTAGGCTTGCTCATCACTATTAATGCCCCCAAAGATTACTTCACTTTTATCCAGATTAGCTGAGAGCCCTGAAGCTTCTGAGAAATTAGAGAAGGCATGAAACAGAAGAGAAACAGAAACAGCATCAGCTCTAGAAAACATCAATAAATCATCAGCAAACATGAGGTGAGTAAGAGCCAATTTTTCACATCTAGGATGATAGTTAAAGTCAGGATTCTCATGCAATTCAGAGAAACACCTAGAGAGGTACTCCATAGCAATAGCAAACAGAAAGGGAGACATAGGATCTCCCTGCCTAAGACCCTTTTTAGCAGGGAAAGGCATAGTAGGAACTCCATTAACTAAAATGGAATAAGAGACAGAAGAAACACAGCCCATAACCCAGGAAATGAACTGACCAGGGAAATTGAGCTCCACCATCACAGATTCCAGAAACCCCCATTCAACTGAATCATAAGCCTTTTTTAAGTCAATCTTCATCATACACCTAGGAGTGATATGCTTATGACTATAACCTTTAATCAACTCAGTAGCAAGTAAAATATTGTCTCCAATGTGCTTCCCAGGGATAAACCCAGCTTGTGAAGGATTAATGATCTCATGGAGAACTAGAGCAAGCCTGGCAGTAAGAATCTTAGAGATCAATTTATATAACACAGTACAGCAAGCTATAGGCCTGAATTGCTTTGCATATGAAGGATTCTGAACTTTAGGGACAAGAGTCACTGTTGTACAATTCCATTGCTTTAAAAGGATACCAGTTCTAAAGAAATCCAGAACACCTTCATAGACATCATTTTTTACAACACTCCAAGCTTTCTTAAAGAAACAGGAGTTAAAACCATCAATACCTGGAGCCTTAAAATCATCAATCCCCTTAAGAGCTATATCAATTTCATCAATAGTAATAGGGGCAATAAGGGCATTTTGAGCTTCTCTAGTTAACTGCTTCCCCTTTCTCATTAAGGAAATATCAATACCAGGGAGGGAGCAAGCTTTAGAACCAAGAAGCTTTTTATAGAAATCAATTAGCTCCTGAGCAATTTCATCAGGGGTCCTAAGAAGAACATCCTGCTCAGTATAAATAGCATCAATTCTGTTTCTATTTTGCCTGTTCTTCATGACAGAGAAAAAGAACTTACTATTCCCATCCCCAAGCTTGAGCCATTCAATTCGAGACTTCTTTTTATAGATGCTTTCTTGAATCCCAAGCCATTTTTTCACTTCTGCAATAGCCACTATCTCCTTAGAACCCAGCTCTGCATTATCTAGGTCAGAAAACATTTGATGCTGGATGGAAGAAAGGTTGTGATGGGCTGAATCAACCTTAGCACTAATATCCCCAAGTTTCTGAATGCTCAGGTTCTTCAAAGCAGATTTAACATGTTTAAGCTTGCACCAAACTCTGTACATCGCATTTCCAGAGGTATGAGAATGCCAAGCATCAGAAACTGTACTCAGAAAACTGTCATGCTCAGCTAAACAGTTAAGAAATCTGAAAGGTCTCCCTTTCCCAGGCTGAGACTGAACAATATCAAGAGCAATAGGACTGTGATCAGAAAGGGAAGGAGGAAGAAAGAAAGCTTCAACATGCCCATAAAGGTTAAGCCATTCCTGGTTTACAAAACCCCTATCAATCCTAGTAAAAGTCCTAGGACCAATATGAGCCTTGTTACACCACGAAAAGGGGGCACCCTTACTTTTGATTTCAACAAGAGCTAAATCATCAATACACTGCTGGAAATCTCTGGTTTCATAATCAGAAACAGGAGCCCCATTCAGTCTGTCTTCAGCACAAAGAATAGAATTGAAATCACCAACACACAACCAAGGAATAACAGCTGCAGGTAAACTTGTAAGACCAGACCACAATTGTTTCCTATCTTGAATAGTATGAAGACCATAAACAAAAGTAATTAAAAGCTGAACCTGCAGATCTTTAGAGCACATTAAACAGTGAATTAATTGCTCAGTAGAAGCTAAAATATTAAGGGTCAGACAATCATTTTTCCAACCCACCCAGATTCTGCCTCTATAAGAACTAGAGTAATTACAGTACCAAGTCTAAGAAGAACCAAATTTCTTCTGAATAGCCTTACTTCTGTGCTCCTTAACTTTAGTTTCTAAAATGCAAACAACATCAGAATTTTGCTCTACAAGTAACCGTTTTACAACAGCTACCTTCTCAGGGTCATTAAGACCCCTGATATTCCAAGAAAGAACTCTCATGATCCCTGAGGGGGATTACCATCACCCCCGATAGGATTCTTGTCTTCAACATTAATAGCATCTGTCTCTTTCATGGGTAGCAATTGAAAAGAGTTTGAATTCACCACAGGATAGGTGACTTGCCTGCTAGCTTTTTGCTTAGACTTTTTAGCAACCACCTGCCACTCCTCAGGTTTCTGAATTTGAGCTTCTGGAGTGACTACATTAGCACCTGCTTTAGGACCTGTTTCATTACTAGGAACTCTATCAGCTACTTTTGGAACCCACACCTTCTTCTGAACTTGAAACTGGTTCTTTTGAACACCTTGCTGCTGAGTCTTAGCCTGAGCTTTAGGAATAGAACAATCATGTCCAACTCTATTACAGTCCTTACAAAAGGGGGGGTACCATTCAAACTGAACCTGAAGCTCAATTACCTCACCCTCTGGATTCTGAACCCAAATAGAGGTTGGCAAAGGCTTGGTCACATCAATATCAACCAGAAGTCTAGCAAAAGAAACCCTGAGCTGTCTAGAAGTACATTCATCTGCACAGATTGGGACCCCTAGAGTACTTCCAATTCTGCTCAGAGTATCAGCACTCCAACAATTCAGAGGTAGATTAGGCAATTTCACCCAGAGAGGAATAGACCTTAGGACCTCAGCATGAAAATCAAATTTAGCATTCCAGGCTTTAATTATTGCAGGTTTGCCAAAAAACATATGTGGTCCAGAACATAGCACAGAATTTTTATCAACATCAGATTTAAAATTGATAATAAAATAACCTTCATCATGCCAAAAAACTTCAGGTTTACTAACAGCCTTCCAATTATCAGCAATGAATCTATGAACTGCAGTAATAGTAGGGGAAAAACCAACTACATAAAAGATAAGAGCATTACCCCATTTCTTACTTCCATTTGAGAGCTCAGAGGCCTGAAGCTTGGCAATAGATTTCCCATCTACAATCTGAGGAGCAACAAAAGACAGGGTCACTCCCTTAGCATTCAGCTTCCCTTTGTAAGATTGATCCTCATTCAACAAAGGTTGAGAATTCCCAGCATTACCATCATTACTAGAGCTCCCAATTTCATTAGAAACTGGTTTATCAGAAAAACCAGTAACCAATGGAACAGTAACCGCAGAAACCCTAGTTACTGTTTCATTGGAATTGCCCGAAATCTGCCCAATAGAGTTCCTGTGAAAGCTTTCCAGCTTCCTCAAATCACCTCTGGATATCATACCAGCAGCTGGATTGACCAAATGTGGAGGAGGAGTAACAAGCTCATCTTCTTCAGCAATCGAATCAGGTTTTGAAGAAAACCCTGATTTCTTCAAAGAATTGAGAGTACTATCATTTAAAGCTTGATTAGAGTTTTGCGGGAGTGGAGTTGATTGTTTCTTCTTGCGGGGCATGGTGAAGAACACAGCTAGATGAAAAACCAACCTAGAAGCAGAAAATCACCATGGGAGAGCAGAGAGAAAAGTCAACAAAAAGTCAACGCAAGATTCATATGTCTTGTTTGAATGTGTTTGACTTTCATTTGATTAAATTAGCTTTGTTGAATGCATTAGACTTTAATTTGATTTAAAAAGCTTTATTTGAATGTGTTTGACTTTCATTGAATTCAATTAGCTTTGTTTGAATGTGTTTGACTTTCATTTGATTCAAAAAGCTTTGTTTGAATGTGTTTAACTTTCCGTGGATAATTAGCTTTGTTTGAATGTGTTTGACTTTTATTTGGTTCGAAAAGCTTTGTTTGAATGTGTTTAACTTTCATTTGATTCAATTAGCTTTGTTGAATGCATTTGACTTTCAATTGATTCAATTAGCTTTGTTGAATGCATTTGACATTAATTTAACTCAAAAACTTGGTTTAAAGGTGTTTGTCTTTCATTTAATTCAATTAGGTTTGTTTGAATGTGCTTGACTTTCATTTGATTAAATTAGCTTTGTTTTAATGTGTTTGACTTTCATTTGATTCAATTAGCTTTGTAGAATGCATTTGACAATCATTTGATTCAATTAGCTTTGTTAAATGCATTAGACTTTAATTTGATTCAAAAAGCTTTGTTTGAATGTGTTTTACTTTCATTTGATTCAATAATCTTTGTTTGATTCTGTTTGACTTTCATTTGATTTAATTAGCTTTGTTGAATGCATTAGACTTTAATTTGATTTAAAAAGCTTTATTTGAATGTGTTTGACTTTCATTGAATTCAATTAGCTTTATTTGAATGTGTTTGACTTTCATTTGATTCAATTAGGTTTGTTGAATGCATTAGACTTTAATTTGATTTAAAAAGCTTTATTTGAATGTGTTTGACTTTCATTGGATTCAATTAGCTATGTTTGAATGTGTTTGAATTTCATTTGATTCTAAAAGCTTTGTTTGAATGTGTTTAACTTTCGTTGGATTCAATTAGCTTTCTTTGAATGTGTTTAACTTTTTTTTTTTTTTTTTTTTTTTGGTAAATAGAATTTTATTACCAAAGAAGCTGAAAACAGCAGAAAAAAGGGAACAAACACAAAAGCCAAGAAAGACAACAAAGCCTAAAGGGCAACACAATGTGTTTAACTTTCATTTGATTCAATTAGCTTTGTTTGAATGTGTTTAACTTTCCGTGGATAATTAGCTTTGTTTGAATGTGTTTGACTTTTATTTGGTTCGAAAAGCTTTATTTGAATGTGTTTGACTTTCATTGAATTCAATTAGCTTTGTTTGAATGTGTTTGAATTTCATTTGATTCAAAAAGCTTTGTTTGAATGTGTTTAACTTTCATTGGATTCAATTAGCTTTCTTTGAATGTGTTTAACTTTCATTTGATTCAATTAGCTTTGTTTGAATGTGTTTAACTTTCCGTGGATAATTAGCTTTGTTTGAATGTGTTTGACTTTTATTTGGTTCGAAAAGCTTTATTTGAATGTGTTTGACTTTCATTGAATTCAATTAGCTTTGTTTGAATGTGTTTGAATTTCATTTGATTCAAAAAGCTTTGTTTGAATGTGTTTAACTTTCATTGGATTCAATTAGCTTTCTTTGAATGTGTTTAACTTTCATTTGATTCAATTAGCTTTGTTTGAACGTGTTTAACTTTCCGTGGTTAATTAGCTTTGTTTGAATGTGTTTGACTTTTATTTGGTTCGAAAAGCTTTGTTTGAATGTGTTTAACTTTCATTTGATTCAATTAGCTTTGTTGAATGCATTTGACTTTCAATTGATTTAATTAGCTTTGTTGAATGCATTTGACATTAATTTAACTCAAAAACTTGGTTTAAATGTGTTTGTCTTTCATTTAATTCAATTAGGTTTGTTTGAATGTGCTTGACTTTCATTTGATTAAATTAGCTTTGTTTTAATGTGTTTGACTTTCATTTGATTCAATTAGATTTGTAGAATGCATTTGACAATCATTTGATTCAATTAGATTTGTTAAATGCATTAGACTTTAATTTGATTCAAAAAGCTTTGTTTGAATGTGTTTTACTTTCATTTGATTCAATAATCTTTGTTTGATTGTGTTTGACTTTCATTTGATTCAATTAGCTTTGTTGAATGCATTAGACTTTAATTTGATTTAAAAAGCTTTATTTGAATGTGTTTGATTTTCATTTGATTCAATTAGCTTTGTTTGACTCTGTTTGACTTTCATTTGATTTAATTAGGTTTGTTGAATACATTAGACTTTCATTGGATTCAATTAGCTTTGTTTGAATGTGTTTCATTTTCAGTTGATCATGTATTTTTGTAGAATGTATTTGTCATTTATTTTTTTCAAAAACCTTTGTTTGAATGGGTTTGAATTTAATTTGATTTAATTAGTTTTGATTGAATGTGTTTGACTTAAATTTGATTCATATGTCTTGTTTGAATGTGTTTGACTTTCATTTGATTAAATTAGGTTTGTTGAATACATTAGACTTTCATTGGATTCAATTAGCTTTGTTTGAATGTGTTTCACTTTCAATTGATTCAATTAGCTTTGTAGAATGCATTTGACATTTATTTTATTCAAAAACCTTTGTTTGAATGGGTTTGAATTTAATTTGATTTAATTAGCTTTGATTGAATGTGTTTGACTTAAATTTGATTCATAAGTCTTGTTTGAATGTGTTTGACTTTAATTTGATTCAATTAGTTTTGTTGAATGCATTAGACTTTAATTTGATTTAAAAAGCTTTATTTGAATGTGTTTGACTTTCATTGGATTCAATTAGCTTTGTTTGAATGTGTTTGAATTTCATTTGATTCAAAAAGCTTTGTTTGAATGTGTTTAACTTTCATTGGATTCAATTAGCTTTCTTTGAATGTGTTTAACTTTCATTTGATTCAATTAGCTTTGTTTGAATGTGTTTGACTTTCATTTGATCCAATTAGCTTTGATTGAATGTGTTTCACTTTTAATTGATTTAATTAGCTTTGTAGAATGCATTTGACCTTAATTTTATTCAAAAAGCTTTGTTTGGATGGTTTGACTTTAATTTGATTTAATTAGCTCTGTTTGATTATGTTTGACTTAAATTTGATTCATAAGTCTTGTTTAAATGTGTTTGACTTTAATTTGATTCAATTACCTTTGTTAAATGCATTAGACTTTAATTTGATTTAAAAAGCTTTAGTTGAATGTGTTTGACTTTCATTGGATTCAATTAGCTTTGTTAGAATGCGTTTAACTTTCATTTGATTCTATTAGCTTTGTAGAATGCATTTGACTTTCGTTTGATTCAATTAGCTTTGTTGAATGCATTTGACTTTAATTAGACTCAAAAACTTTGTTTTAATGTGTTTGACTTTCATTTGATTCAATTAGGTTTGTTTGAATGTGTTTGACTTTCATATGATTCAATTAGCTTTGTTTGAATGTGTTTGACTTTCATTTGATTCAATTAGCTTTGTTGAATGCATTAGACTTTAATTTGATTTAAAAAGCTTTATTTGAATGTGTTTGACTTTCATATGATTCAAATAGGTTTGTTTGAATGTGTTTGACTATCATTTGATTAAATTAGCTTTGTAGAATGCATTAGACTTTAATTTGATTCAAAAAGCTTTGTTTGAATGTGTTTGACTATCATTTGATTAAATTAGCTTTGTAGAATGCATTAGACTTTAATTTGATTCAAAAAGCTTTGTTTGAATGTATTTTACTTTCATTTGATTCAATTAGCTTTTTTTGAATGTGTTTGACTTTCATTAGATTCAATTAGCTTTTTTTGAATTTGTTTGACTTTCATCTGTATCAATTAGCTTTGTTGAATGCATTATACTTTCATTGGATTCAATTAGCTTTGTTTGAATGTGTTTGACTTTCATTTGATTTAATTAGCTTTGTTAGAATGTGTTTAACTTTCATTTGATTCTATTAGCTTTGGAGAATGCATTTAACTTTCGTTTGATTCAATTAGCTTTGTTGAATGCATTTGACTTTAATTTGACTCAAAAACTTTGTTTGAATGTGTTTGATTTTCATTTGATTCAACTATGTTTGTTTTAATGTGTTTGACTTTCATTTGATTCAATTAGTTTTGTAGAATGCATTTGACCCTCATTTGATTCAATTAGCTTTATTGAATGTATTAGACTTCAATATAATTCAAAAAGCTTTGTTTGAATGTATTTGACTTTCATTTGATTCAATTAGCTTTGTTGAATGCATTTGACTTTCATATGATTCAAAAAGCTTTGTTTGAATGTGTTTGACTTTCATTTGATTCAATTAGCGTTGTAGAATGCATTAGACTTTAATTTGATTCAAAAAGCTTTGTTTGAATGTATTTTACTTTCATTTGATTCAATTAGCTTTTTTTGAATGTGTTTGACTTTCATTAGATTCAATTAGGTTTGTTGAATACATTAGACTTTCATTGGATTCAATTAGCTTTGTTTGAATGTGTTTCATTTTCAGTTGATCATGTATTTTTGTAGAATGTATTTGTCATTTATTTTTTTCAAAAACCTTTGTTTGAATGGGTTTGAATTTAATTTGATTTAATTAGCTTTGATTGAATGTGTTTGACTTAAATTTGATTCATATGTCTTGTTTGAATGTGTTTGACTTTCATTTGATTAAATTAGGTTTGTTGAATACATTAGACTTTCATTGGATTCAATTAGCTTTGTTTGAATGTGTTTCACTTTCAATTGATTCAATTAGCTTTGTAGAATGCATTTGACATTTATTTTATTCAAAAACCTTTGTTTGAATGGGTTTGAATTTAATTTGATTTAATTAGCTTTGATTGAATGTGTTTGACTTAAATTTGATTCATAAGTCTTGTTTGAATGTGTTTGACTTTCATTTGATTCAATTAGTTTTGTTGAATGCATTAGACTTTAATTTGATTTAAAAAGCTTTATTTGAATGTGTTTGACTTTCATTGGATTCAATTAGCTTTGTTTGAATGTGTTTGAATTTCATTTGATTCAAAAAGCTTTGTTTGAATGTGTTTAACTTTCATTGGATTCAATTAGCTTTCTTTGAATGTGTTTAACTTTCATTTGATTCAATTAGCTTTGTTTGAATGTGTTTGACTTTCATTTGATCCAATTAGCTTTGATTGAATGTGTTTCACTTTTAATTGATTTAATTAGCTTTGTAGAATGCATTTGACCTTAATTTTATTCAAAAAGCTTTGTTTGGATGGTTTGACTTTAATTTGATTTAATTAGCTCTGTTTGATTATGTTTGACTTAAATTTGATTCATAAGTCTTGTTTGAATGTGTTTGACTTTAATTTGATTCAATTACCTTTGTTAAATGCATTAGACTTTAATTTGATTTAAAAAGCTTTATTTGAATGTGTTTGACTTTCATTGGATTCAATTAGCTTTGTTAGAATGCGTTTAACTTTCATTTGATTCTATTAGCTTTGTAGAATGCATTTGACTTTCGTTTGATTCAATTAGCTTTGTTGAATGCATTTGACTTTAATTAGACTCAAAAACTTTGTTTTAATGTGTTTGACTTTCATTTGATTCAATTAGGTTTGTTTGAATGTGTTTGACTTTCATATGATTCAATTAGCTTTGTTTGAATGTGTTTGACTTTCATTTGATTCAATTAGCTTTGTTGAATGCATTAGACTTTAATTTGATTTAAAAAGCTTTATTTGAATGTGTTTGACTTTCATATGATTCAAATAGGTTTGTTTGAATGTGTTTGACTATCATTTGATTAAATTAGCTTTGTAGAATGCATTAGACTTTAATTTGATTCAAAAAGCTTTGTTTGAATGTGTTTGACTATCATTTGATTAAATTAGCTTTGTAGAATGCATTAGACTTTAATTTGATTCAAAAAGCTTTGTTTGAATGTATTTTACTTTCATTTGATTCAATTAGCTTTTTTTGAATGTGTTTGACTTTCATTAGATTCAATTAGCTTTTTTTGAATTTGTTTGACTTTCATCTGTATCAATTAGCTTTGTTGAATGCATTATACTTTCATTGGATTCAATTAGCTTTGTTTGAATGTGTTTGACTTTCATTTGATTTAATTAGCTTTGTTAGAATGTGTTTAACTTTCATTTGATTCTATTAGCTTTGGAGAATGCATTTGACTTTCGTTTGATTCAATTAGCTTTGTTGAATGCATTTGACTTTAATTTGACTCAAAAACTTTGTTTGAATGTGTTTGATTTTCATTTGATTCAACTATGTTTGTTTTAATGTGTTTGACTTTCATTTGATTCAATTAGTTTTGTAGAATGCATTTGACCCTCATTTGATTCAATTAGCTTTATTGAATGTATTAGACTTCAATATAATTCAAAAAGCTTTGTTTGAATGTATTTGACTTTCATTTGATTCAATTAGCTTTGTTGAATGCATTTGACTTTCATATGATTCAAAAAGCTTTGTTTGAATGTGTTTGACTTTCATTTGATTCAATTAGCGTTGTAGAATGCATTAGACTTTAATTTGATTCAAAAAGCTTTGTTTGAATGTATTTTACTTTCATTTGATTCAATTAGCTTTTTTTGAATGTGTTTGACTTTCATTAGATTCAATTAGCTTTGTTGAATGCATTTGACTTTAATTTGATTCAAAAAGCTTTGTTTGAATGTGTTTAACTTTCCGTGGATAATTAGCTTTGTTTGAATATGTTTGACTTTAATTTGATTCAACAAGCTTTGTTTGAATGTGTTTGACTATCATTTGATTCAATTAGCTTTATAGAACTTGTTTGACTTTCATTTGATTAAATTAGCTTTGTTGAATGCATTAAACTTTAATTTGATTTAAAAACCTTTATTTGAATGTGTTTGACTTTCATTGGATTCAATTAGCTTTGTTTGAATGTGTTTGAATTTCATTTGATTCTAAAAGCTTTGTTGAATGCATTTGACTTTCATATGATTCAAAAAGCTTTGTTTGAATGTGTTTGACTTTCATTTGATTCAATTAGCGTTGTAGAATGCATTAGACTTTAATTTGATTCAAAAAGCTTTGTTTGAATGTATTTTACTTTCATTTGATTCAATTAGCTTTTTTTGAATGTGTTTGACTTTCATTAGATTCAATTAGCTTTGTTGAATGCATTTGACTTTAATTTGATTCAAAAAGCTTTGTTTGAATGTGTTTAACTTTCCGTGGATAATTAGCTTTGTTTGAATATGTTTCACTTTAATTTGATTCAACAAGCTTTGTTTGAATGTGTTTGACTATCATTTGATTCAATTAGCTTTATAGAATTTGTTTGACTTTCATCTGATTAAATTAGCTTTGTTGAATGCAATAGACTTTAATTTGATTTAAAAAGCTTTGTTTTAATGTGTTTGACTTTCATTTGATTAATTTAGCTTTGTTTGAATGTGTTTGACTTTCATTTGATTCAATTAGCTTTGTTGAATGCAATAGTCTTTAATTTGATTTAAAAAGCTTTGTTTTAATGCATTTGACTTTCATTTTATTCAATTAGCTTTGTTTGAATGTGTTTGACTTTCATTTGATTCAATTAGGTTTGTTGAATGCATTAGACTTTCATTGGATTCAATTAGCTTTGTTTGTATGTGTTTCATTTTCAATTGATTCAATTAGCTTTGTAGAATACATTTTATATTCATTTTATTCAAAAAGCTTTGTTTAAATGGGTTTGACTTTCATTGGATTTAATTAGCTCTGTTTGAATGTGTTTGAATTAAATTTGATTCATAAATCTTGTTTGAATGTGTTTGACTTTCATTTGATTCAATTAGCTTCGTTGAATGCATTAGACTTTAATTCGAGTTAAAAAACTTTATTTGAATTTGTTTGACTTTCATTGGATTCAATTAGCTTTGTTTGAATGTGTTCGACCTTCATTTGATTCAATTAGCCTTGTTTGAATGTGTTTGACTTTCATTTGATTCAATTAGCTTCGTTCATGTGTTAACCTTTCATTTGATTCAATTAGCTTTGTTTGAATGTGTTTGACTTTCATTTGATTTAATTAGCTTTGTTAGAATGTGTTTAACTTTCATTTGATTCTATTAGCTTTGGAGAATGCATTTGACTTTCGTTTGATTCAATTAGCTTTGTTGAATGCATTTGACTTTAATTTGACTCAAAAACTTTGTTTGAATGTGTTTGATTTTCATTTGATTCAACTATGTTTGTTTGAATGTGTTTGACTTTCATTTGATTCAATTAGTTTTGTAGAATGCATTTGACCCTCATTTGATTTAATTAGCTTTATTGAATGTATTAGACTTCAATATAATTCAAAAAGCTTTGTTTGAATGTATTTGAATTTCATTTGATTCAATTAGCTTTGTTGAATGCATTTGACTTTTATATGATTCAAAAAGCTTTGTTTGAATGTGTTTGACTTTCATTTGATTCAATTAGCGTTGTAGAATGCATTAGACTTTAATTTGATTCAAAAAGCTTTGTTTGAATGTATTTTACTTTCATTTGATTCAATTAGCTTTTTTTGAATGTGTTTGGCTTTCATTAGATTCAATTAGCTTTATGGAATGCATTTGACTTTAATTTGATTCAAAAAGCTTTGTTTGAATGTGTTTAACTTTCCGTGGATAATTAGCTTTGTTTGAATATGTTTGACTTTAATTTGATTCAACAAGCTTTGTTTAAATGTGTTTGACTATCATTTGATTCAATTAGCTTTATAGAATTTGTTTGACTTTCATTTAATTAAATTAGCTTTGTTGAATGCAATAGACTTTAATTTGATTTAAAAAGCTTTTGTTTTAATGTGTTTGACTTTCATTTGATTCAATTAGCTTTGTTTGAATGTGTTTGACTTTCATTTGATTCAATTAGCTTTGTTGAATGCAATAGACTTTAATTTGATTTAAAAAGCTTTGTTTTAATGTGTTTGACTTTCATTTTATTCAATTAGCTTTGTTTGAATGTGTTTGACTTTCATTTGATTCAATTAGGTTTGTTGAATGCATTAGACTTTCATTGGATTCAATTAGCTTTGTTTGTATGTGTTTCATTTTCAATTGATTCAATTAGCTTTGTAGAATGCATTTCACATTCATTTTATTCAAAAAGCTTTGTTTAAATGGGTTTGACTTTCATTGGATTTAATTAGCTCTGTTTGAATGTGTTTGAATTAAATTTGATTCATAAATCTTGTTTGAATGTGTTTGATTTTCATTTGATTCAATTAGCTTTGTTGAATGCATTAGACTTTAATTTGAGTTAAAAAGCTTTATTTGAATGTGTTTGACTTTCATTGGATTCAATTAGCTTTGTTTGAATGTGTTTGACCTTCATATGATTTAATTAGCCTTGTTTGAATGTGTTTGACTTTCATTTGATTCAATTAGCTTTGTTCATGTGTTAACCTTTCATTTGATTCAATTAGCTTTGTAGAATGCATTCGACTTTTGTTTCATTCAATTAGCTTTGTTGAATGCATTTGACTTTAATTTGACTCAAAAACTTAGTTTGAATGTGTTTGTCTTTCATTTGATTCAATTAGGTTTTTTTGAATGTGTTTGACTTTCATATGATTCAATTAGCTTTGTTTTAATGTGTTTGCCTTTCATTTGATTCAATTAGCTTTGTAGAATGCATTTGACAATCATTTGATTCAATTAGCTTTGTTGAATGCATTAGACTTTAATTTGATTCAAAAAGCTTTGTTTGAATGTGTTTTACTTTCATTTGATTCAATTAGCTTTGTTTGAATGTGTTTGACTTTCATTTGATTCAATTAGCTTTGTTGAATGCATTACACTTTAATTTGATTTAAAAAGCTTTATTTGAATGTGTTTGACTTTCATTGGATTCAATTACCTTTGTTTGAATGTGTTTGACTTTCATTTGATTCAAAATGCTTTGTTTGAATGTGTTTAACTTTCCGTGGATAATTAGCTTTGTTTGAATGTGTTTGACTTTTATTTGGTTCGAAAAGCTTTGTTTGAATGTGTTTAACTTTCATTTGATTCAATTAGCTTTGTTGAATGCATTTGACTTTCAATTGATTCAATTAGCTTTGTTGAATGCATTTGACATTAATTTGACTCAAAAACTTGGTTTAAATGTGTTTGTCTTTCATTTAATTCAATTAGGTTTGTTTGAATGTGTTTGACTTTCATTTGATTAAATTAGCTTTGTTTTAATGTGTTTGACTTTCATTTGATTCAATTAGCTTTGTAGAATGCATTTGACAATCATTTGATTCTATTAGCTTTGTTAAATGCATTAGACTTTAATTTGATTTTAAAAGCTTTTTTTAATGTGTTTGACTTTCATTTTATTCAATTAGCTTTGTTTGAATGTGTTTGACTTTCATTTGATTCAATTAGGTTTGTTGAATGCATTAGACTTTCATTGGATTCAATTAGCTTTTTTTGTATGTGTTTCATTTTCAATTGATTCAATTAGCTTTGTAGAATGCATTTTACATTCATTTTATTCAAAAAGCTTTGTTTAAATGGGTTTGACTTTCATTGGATTTAATTAGCTCTGTTTGAATGTGTTTCAATTAAATTTGATTCATAAATCTTGTTTGAATGTGTTTGACTTTCATTTGATTCAATTAGCTTTGTTGAATGCATTAGACTTTAATTTGAGTTAAAAAGCTTTGTTTTAATGTGTTTGACTTTCATTTGATTCAATTAGGTTTGTTGAATACATTAGACTTTCTTGGATTCAATTAGCTTTGTTTGAATGTGTTTCAATTTCAATTGATTCAATTAGCTTTGTAGAATGCATTTGACATTTATTTTATTCAAAAACCTTTGTTTGAATGGGTTTGAATTTAATTTGATTTAATTAGCTTTGTTGAATGCATTTGACTTTAATTTGACTCAAAAACTTTGTTTGAATGTGTTTGATTTTCATTTGATTCAACTATGTTTGTTTTAATGTGTTTGACTTTCATTTGATTCAATTAGTTTTGTAGAATGCATTTGACCCTCATTTGATTCAATTAGCTTTATTGAATGTATTAGACTTCAATATAATTCAAAAAGCTATGTTTGAATGTATTTGACTTTCATTTGATTCAATTAGCTTTGTTGAATGCATTTGACTTTCATATGATTCAAAAAGCTTTGTTTGAATGTGTTTGACTTTCATTTGATTCAATTAGCGTTGTAGAATGCATTAGACTTTAATTTGATTCAAAAAGCTTTGTTTGAATGTATTTTACTTTCATTTGATTCAATTAGCTTTTTTTGAATGTGTTTGACTTTCATTAGATTCAATTAGCTTTGTTGAATGCATTTGACTTTAATTTGATTCAAAAAGCTTTGTTTGAATGTGTTTAACTTTCCGTGGATAATTAGCTTTGTTTGAATATGTTTGACTTTAATTTGATTCAACAAGCTTTGTTTGAATGTGTTTGACTATCATTTGATTCAATTAGCTTTATAGAATTTGTTTGACTTTCATTTGATTAAATTAGCTTTGTTGAATGCATTAAACTTTAATTTGATTTAAAAACCTTTATTTGAATGTGTTTGACTTTCATTGGATTCAATTAGCTTTGTTTGAATGTGTTTGAATTTCATTTGATTCTAAAAGCTTTGTTGAATGCATTTGACTTTCATATGATTCAAAAAGCTTTGTTTGAATGTGTTTGACTTTCATTTGATTCAATTAGCGTTGTAGAATGCATTAGACTTTAATTTGATTCAAAAAGCTTTGTTTGAATGTATTTTACTTTCATTTGATTCAATTAGCTTTTTTTGAATGTGTTTGACTTTCATTAGATTCAATTAGGTTTGTTGAATGCATTTGACTTTAATTTGATTCAAAAAGCTTTGTTTGAATGTGTTTAACTTTCCGTGGATAATTAGCTTTGTTTGAATATGTTTCACTTTAATTTGATTCAACAAGCTTTGTTTGAATGTGTTTGACTATCATTTGATTCAATTAGCTTTATAGAATTTGTTTGACTTTCATCTGATTAAATTAGCTTTGTTGAATTCAATAGACTTTAATTTGATTTAAAAAGCTTTGTTTTAATGTGTTTGACTTTCATTTGATTAATTTAGCTTTGTTTGAATGTGTTTGACTTTCATTTGATTCAATTAGCTTTGTTGAATGCAATAGTCTTTAATTTGATTTAAAAAGCTTTGTTTTAATGCATTTGACTTTCATTTTATTCAATTAGCTTTGTTTGAATGTGTTTGACTTTCATTTGATTCAATTAGGTTTGTTGAATGCATTAGACTTTCATTGGATTCAATTAGCTTTGTTTGTATGTGTTTCATTTTCAATTGATTCAATTAGCTTTGTAGAATACATTTTATATTCATTTTATTCAAAAAGCTTTGTTTAAATGGGTTTGACTTTCATTGGATTTAATTAGCTCTGTTTGAATGTGTTTGAATTAAATTTGATTCATAAATCTTGTTTGAATGTGTTTGACTTTCATTTGATTCAATTAGCTTCGTTGAATGCATTAGACTTTAATTTGAGTTAAAAAACTTTATTTGAATTTGTTTGACTTTCATTGGATTCAATTAGCTTTGTTTGAATGTGTTCGACCTTCATTTGATTCAATTAGCCTTGTTTGAATGTGTTTGACTTTCATTTGATTCAATTAGCTTTGTTCATGTGTTAACCTTTCATTTGATTCAATTAGCTTTGTTTGAATGTGTTTGACTTTCATTTGATTTAATTAGCTTTGTTAGAATGTGTTTAACTTTCATTTGATTCTATTAGCTTTGGAGAATGCATTTGACTTTCGTTTGATTCAATTAGCTTTGTTGAATGCATTTGACTTTAATTTGACTCAAAAACTTTGTTTGAATGTGTTTGATTTTCATTTGATTCAACTATGTTTGTTTTAATGTGTTTGACTTTCATTTGATTCAATTAGTTTTGTAGAATGCATTTGACCCTCATTTGATTCAATTAGCTTTATTGAATGTATTAGACTTCAATATAATTCAAAAAGCTTTGTTTGAATGTATTTGACTTTCATTTGATTCAATTAGCTTTGTTGATAGCATTTGACTTTTATATGATTCAAAAAGCTTTGTTTGAATGTGTTTGACTTTCATTTGATTCAATTAGCGTTGTAGAATGCATTACACTTTAATTTGATTCAAAAAGCTTTGTTTGAATGTATTTTACTTTCATTTGATTCAATTAGCTTTTTTTGAATGTGTTTGACTTTCATTAGATTCAATTAGCTTTATTGAATGCATTTGACTTTAATTTGATTCAAAAAGCTTTGTTTGAATGTGTTTAACTTTCCGTGGATAATTAGCTTTGTTTGAATATGTTTGACTTTAATTTGATTCAACAAGCTTTGTTTGAATGTGTTTGACTATCATTTGATTCAATTAGCTTTATAGAATTTGTTTGACTTTCATTTGATTAAATTAGCTTTGTTGAATGCAATAGACTTTAATTTGATTTAAAAAGCTTTGTTTTAATGTGTTTGACTTTCATTTGATTCAATTAGCTTTGTTTGAATGTGTTTGACTTTCATTTGATTCAATTAGCTTTGTTGAATGCAATAGACTTTAATTTGATTTAAAAAGCTTTGTTTTAATGTGTTTGACTTTCATTTTATTCAATTAGCTTTGTTTGAATGTGTTTGACTTTCATTTGAATCAATTAGATTTGTTGAATGCATTAGACTTTCATTGGATTCAATTAGCTTTGTTTGTATGTGTTTCATTTTCAATTGATTCAATTAGCTTTGTAGAATGCATTTTACATTCATTTTATTCAAAAAGCTTTGTTTAAATGGGTTTGACTTTCATTGGATTTAATTAGCTCTGTTTGAATGTGTTTGAATTAAATTTGATTCATAAATCTTGTTTGAATGTGTTTGACTTTCATTTGATTCAATTAGCTTCGTTGAATGCATTAGACTTTAATTTGAGTTAAAAAGCTTTATTTGAATGTGTTTGACTTTCATTGGATTCAATTAGCTTTGTTTGAATGTGTTCGACCTTCATTTGATTCAATTAGCCTTGTTTGAATGTGTTTGACTTTCATTTGATTCAATTAGCTTTGTTCATGTGTTAACCTTTCATTTGATTCAATTAGCTTTGTTTGAATGTGTTTGACTTTCATTTGATTTAATTAGCTTTGTTAGAATGTGTTTAACTTTCATTTGATTCTATTAGCTTTGGAGAATGCATTTGACTTTCGTTTGATTCAATTAGCTTTGTTGAATGCATTTGACTTTAATTTGACTCAAAAACTTTGTTTGAATGTGTTTGATTTTCATTTGATTCAACTATGTTTGTTTTAATGTGTTTGACTTTCATTTGATTCAATTAGTTTTGTAGAATGCATTTGACCCTCATTTGATTTAATTAGCTTTATTGAATGTATTAGACTTCAATATAATTCAAAAAGCTTTGTTTGAATGTATTTGACTTTCATTTGATTCAATTAGCTTTGTTGAATGCATTTGACTTTTATATGATTCAAAAAGCTTTGTTTGAATGTGTTTGACTTTCATTTGATTCAATTAGCGTTGTAGAATGCATTAGACTTTAATTTGATTCAAAAAGCTTTGTTTGAATGTATTTTACTTTCATTTGATTCAATTAGCTTTTTTTGAATGTGTTTGGCTTTCATTAGATTCAATTAGCTTTATGGAATGCATTTGACTTTAATTTGATTCAAAAAGCTTTGTTTGAATGTGTTTAACTTTCCGTGGATAATTAGCTTTGTTTGAATATGTTTGACTTTAATTTGATTCAACAAGCTTTGTTTGAATGTGTTTGACTATCATTTGATTCAATTAGCTTTATAGAATTTGTTTGACTTTCATTTAATTAAATTAGCTTTGTTGAATGCAATAGACTTTAATTTGATTTAAAAAGCTTTGTTTTAATGTGTTTGACTTTCATTTGATTCAATTAGCTTTGTTTGAATGTGTTTGACTTTCATTTGATTCAATTAGCTTTGTTGAATGCAATAGACTTTAATTTGATTTAAAAAGCTTTGTTTTAATGTGTTTGACTTTCATTTTATTCAATTAGCTTTGTTTGAATGTGTTTGACTTTCATTTGATTCAATTAGGTTTGTTGAATGCATTAGACTTTCATTGGATTCAATTAGCTTTGTTTGTATGTGTTTCATTTTCAATTGATTCAATTAGCTTTGTAGAATGCATTTCACATTCATTTTATTCAAAAAGCTTTGTTTAAATGGGTTTGACTTTCATTGGATTTAATTAGCTCTGTTTGAATGTGTTTGAATTAAATTTGATTCATAAATCTTGTTTGAATGTGTTTGATTTTCATTTGATTCAATTAGCTTTGTTGAATGCATTAGACTTTAATTTGAGTTAAAAAGCTTTATTTGAATGTGTTTGACTTTCATTGGATTCAATTAGCTTTGTTTGAATGTGTTTGACCTTCATATGATTTAATTAGCCTTGTTTGAATGTGTTTGACTTTCATTTGATTCAATTAGCTTTGTTCATGTGTTAACCTTTCATTTGATTCAATTAGCTTTGTAGAATGCATTCGACTTTTGTTTCATTCAATTAGCTTTGTTGAATGCATTTGACTTTAATTTGACTCAAAAACTTAGTTTGAATGTGTTTGTCTTTCATTTGATTCAATTAGGTTTTTTTGAATGTGTTTGACTTTCATATGATTCAATTAGCTTTGTTTTAATGTGTTTGCCTTTCATTTGATTCAATTAGCTTTGTAGAATGCATTTGACAATCATTTGATTCAATTAGCTTTGTTAAATGCATTAGACTTTAATTTGATTCAAAAAGCTTTGTTTGAATGTGTTTTACTTTCATTTGATTCAATTAGCTTTGTTTGAATGTGTTTGACTTTCATTTGATTCAATTAGCTTTGTTGAATGCATTACACTTTAATTTGATTTAAAAAGCTTTATTTGAATGTGTTTGACTTTCATTGGATTCAATTACCTTTGTTTGAATGTGTTTGACTTTCATTTGATTCAAAATGCTTTGTTTGAATGTGTTTAACTTTCCGTGGATAATTAGCTTTGTTTGAATGTGTTTGACTTTTATTTGGTTCGAAAAGCTTTGTTTGAATGTGTTTAACTTTCATTTGATTCAATTAGCTTTGTTGAATGCATTTGACTTTCAATTGTTTCAATTAGCTTTGTTGAATGCATTTGACATTAATTTGACTCAAAAACTTGGTTTAAATGTGTTTGTCTTTCATTTAATTCAATTAGGTTTGTTTGAATGTGTTTGACTTTCATTTGATTAAATTAGCTTTGTTTTAATGTGTTTGACTTTCATTTGATTCAATTAGCTTTGTAGAATGCATTTGACAATCATTTGATTCTATTAGCTTTGTTAAATGCATTAGACTTTAATTTTATTTTAAAAGCTTTTTTTAATGTGTTTGACTTTCATTTTATTCAATTAGCTTTGTTTGAATGTGTTTGACTTTCATTTGATTCAATTAGGTTTGTTGAATGCATTAGACTTTCATTGGATTCAATTAGCTTTGTTTGTATGTGTTTCATTTTCAATTGATTCAATTAGCTTTGTAGAATGCATTTTACATTCATTTTATTCAAAAAGCTTTGTTTAAATGGGTTTGACTTTCATTGGATTTAATTAGCTCTGTTTGAATGTGTTTCAATTAAATTTGATTCATAAATCTTGTTTGAATGTGTTTGACTTTCATTTGATTCAATTAGCTTTGTTGAATGCATTAGACTTTAATTTGAGTTAAAAAGCTTTGTTTTAATGTGTTTGACTTTCATTTGATTCAATTAGGTTTGTTGAATACATTAGACTTTCTTGGATTCAATTAGCTTTGTTTGAATGTGTTTCAATTTGAATTGATTCAATTAGCTTTGTAGAATGCATTTGACATTTATTTTATTCAAAAACCTTTGTTTGAATGGGTTTGAATTTAATTTGATTTAATTAGCTTTGATTGAATGTGTTTGACTTAAAGTTGATTCATAAGTTGATGCGTTTCTTGATTCGTTTGGTCTTAGGTTTAAACAAGCTTCACTCGTTTGTTTTCGCCTAAGGGTTCTAAATCTGATTTCAAGGCTTCACTCACCTTAATCTCGTGATTTAGGGGTTTTTTTGAGGATAGTTTGAATTAGCTTCACTCACTAATTAATCTAACCTCTCTTAAATCAGGTTTCACTCGCCTAATCTAAGGGTTTTTATGTTTAACTTCACTCGTCAAACACAAAGAAAACTTGGAAAGAAACGTTCCAAATTAACAAGCAATAAAGCTTTAATCAACAAAACAAAACTTGTATAATTCGAAGTTTACAACCTTTATTTATAGACTCAAAACTAATCCTAAACCTAATCAAATTAGAAGACTAATCCTAATTGAATTAGAATCCCATTTGACCTAGAAAACCTAAGAAAACCGAAACTTGATTTCCAAGTTCCCAATTCGGATATGACTAAACTAACTAAGTTTAATTCAACTTAGATTAGGTTATTCAATCCTCCTAAAACTCCTAGACACGCCTAAAAACCAAAGTCAAGTCCTAATCCACTTAGGAATTTACTTTGTTAAAAACAAGTCCTAATTCAAATAGGAACTCACTAGACCAAAACAATTCCTAATCAAAATAGAAATCCTAATGCTTAAAACAAGAAAAACCCTTTCAAGTGAAAGGTAAAAACTTGTAAGCCAAAATCTAATCTAAGAAACATTAAAGAAACGGACCAAGAAAGGAAACCTTGAATGCTCCCGCATCATACTCCCCCTCTTGAAAACGAATTTGTCCTCAAGTTACATCATAACAAGGAACGAGATCATTTGCGCTAAGAGAAGCACAAACGCCTTCACCAAGTAGCACTTGAAATGTATCATAATTCTCCCTATGCACGATTTTAAAAGGCCCTTCATCAAAGGATTCATGCTTGTCTTTGCGGTTGTTGTATAACTTTTGTGCACTTAAAGAAAGCCACACATAGTCACCTATCTCAAATGGAGACTTACGAACAAGTTGAAGCACTCTATCTTGCTGCTTGTCTTTCTTCTTCCTTTTACTTGAACCACCTTCATCATAAGTAGAAAGAGAAATAACCTTGCTGCCATCATGTTGCATAGGTTCGAATTTAGGAGGCAAAGGTTTTAATCCAATCCTCTTCCCTTTATGTAGAACTGAAACCACATTCTTCTTTTCCAGATAGATCATATCACGATCAAATTGCCAAGGACGACCTAGCAACAAAGCACATGCATCCATAGGAACAACATCACACCATACTTTGTCTTCAAACTCACCAATTGTAAAAGAAACCAATGCTTGTTTCGAAACATGTACTCCTCCAACATTTGTGAGCCAATTAAGTTTGTAAGGATTAGGATGGTTCCTAGTCTCAAGCTGCAATGTATCCGTCATCTTCTTAGAGCATGCATTAGTACAAGAACCATTATCCACAATAACTGAACAACTACGCCCATTCACTAAGCATCTAGTGTGAAACAAGTTCTCCCTTTGTGCCATATCAGTCAAAGGAGTAGATTGAGCATGGAGAATATTTCTCAAAACAAGTGTGTTGTGATCCGGGGCTGCCTCACACAATGGTTGCTCTTCACACTCTTCCTCGAAGTCATATTCATTCTCCTCTTCTTCACGTTGCTCTTTTAGAAGTAAAGTAAGTTTAGCATCCTCCTCTTCTAAGGCTTGGTATCTTGTTAATGTCATGACCCTTCTATTAGGACACTCGGACTTGTAGTGACCTCTACCTTGACACTTGAAACATTTGATCTCATTTTTATCAACCCTTTGATTTTTACCTTGAGCATCAAATTTAAAGGAATCCGAAACACCTTTATTCTTTTCCCAATTTTCAGATTTTTCAAAACCCTTTGAAGTCTCACCCTTTAGAGCATAATTAGGTCGAAAAGATTTCAACTTTGAAGTTTTAATTTGTCTTTCAACCTTTACAGCAAGCTCACAAGCCTCATAAAAAGTAAAGAACGATTGCAACTCAACTTTATGTCCAATTTCCATATTAAGGCCAACAAGAAATTTAGAGATCTTTTGTTCTTCCTCATCTTTACAATCACAAGCTAATGACAATCTCTCAAATTCTTTAATATAATCTTCGACACTCAAATTATTTTGTTGCAAAGTATTGAATTTATGAAACAAATCTTGCATATAGGATCGTGGAACAAAGCGTTTTCTCAACTTTTGTTTCAACAAATTCCAGGAATTAATTCTTTCTTTCTTTTCCCTTTCTCTCTTGATTTGACAATTATCATACCATAAAGATGCAAGCTTTGACAATTTAAGAATAGCATAAGTAAAGCACTTATAATCATCAATACCTTTGTGAGAGAAAATTCGATCTACTCGTCGCTCCCAATCAAGATAAACTTCTGGATCTAAAGTACCATCGAATTCTGGAAGATCACTTAGTTTTATCTCCTCATCCTTCTTGTATACACCACTACCAATAGAACCTCCTGAAGCCTTAGCCTTCAATTCGGACATCTCCCCTTCAAGACTCTTCATGTGATTCATGAAAGTAATGTTTTGTTCCATCAAAGCAGCCATCTGTTCAAGCAAGTGAGTTTCCGTTGATTTACTCACCATATATGCGCACAATCGGTAATCTTCCCTCGAATGTTTGTTGCTGTAGATTTTGCGTCACTTATCTAATGACCACGAAATTTTACAGGCTATAATTTTAGTCCAATAGGAATCCAACCCAAAAAAAATCACCGAAAAATACCAAGTAGATAGTTCGCAGTAACCTAAAACTTACAACTGGTCCAGATCTGCGCCGAGAAGAACAAGAACCAAGAAACTAGCACGAATTGATTCTTGATTGCTCAAGAATAAGGATATAACGACTCAATAATCACACCAACAGCTCTGATACCATATGATGCGTTTCTTGATTCGTTTGGTCTTAGGTTTAAACAAGCTTCACTCGTTTGTTTTCGCCTAAGGGTTCTAAATCTGATTTCAAGGCTTCACTCACCTTAATCTCGTGATTTAGGGGTTTTTTTGAGGATAGTTTGAATTAGCTTCACTCACTAATTAATCTAACCTCTCTTAAATCAGGTTTCACTCGCCTAATCTAAGGGTTTTTATGTTTAACTTCACTCGTCAAACACAAAGAAAACTTGGAAAGAAACGTTCCAAATTAACAAGCAATAAAGCTTTAATCAACAAAACAAAACTTGTATAATTCGAAGTTTACAACCTTTATTTATAGACTCAAAACTAATCCTAAACCTAATCAAATTAGAAGACTAATCCTAATTGAATTAGAATCCCATTTGACCTAGAAAACCTAAGAAAACCGAAACTTGATTTCCAAGTTCCCAATTCGGATATGACTAAACTAACTAAGTTTAATTCAACTTAGATTAGGTTATTCAATCCTCCTAAAACTCCTAGACACGCCTAAAAACCAAAGTCAAGTCCTAATCCACTTAGGAATTTACTTTGTTAAAAACAAGTCCTAATTCAAATAGGAACTCACTAGACCAAAACAATTCCTAATCAAAATAGAAATCCTAATGCTTAAAACAAGAAAAACCCTTTCAAGTGAAAGGTAAAAACTTGTAAGCCAAAATCTAATCTAAGAAACATTAAAGAAACGGACCAAGAAAGGAAACCTTGAATGCTCCCGCATCATATATGATGCGTTTCTTGATTCGTTTGGTCTTAGGTTTAAACAAGCTTCACTCGTTTGTTTTCGCCTAAGGGTTCTAAATCTGATTTCAAGGCTTCACTCACCTTAATCTCGTGATTTAGGGGTTTTTTTTAGGATAGTTTGAATTAGCTTCACTCACTAATTAATCTAACCTCTCTTAAATCAGGTTTCACTCGCCTAATCTAAGGGTTTTTATGTTTAACTTCACTCGTCAAACACAAAGAAAACTTGGAAAGAAACGTTCCAAATTAACAAGCAATAAAGCTTTAATCAACAAAACAAAACTTGTATAATTCGAAGTTTACAACCTTTATTTATAGACTCAAAACTAATCCTAAACCTAATCAAATTAGAAGACTAATCCTAATTGAATTAGAATCCCATTTGACCTAGAAAACCTAAGAAAACCGAAACTTGATTTCCAAGTTCCCAATTCGGATATGACTAAACTAACTAAGTTTAATTCAACTTAGATTAGGTTATTCAATCCTCCTAAAACTCCTAGACACGCCTAAAAACCAAAGTCAAGTCCTAATCCACTTAGGAATTTACTTTGTTAAAAACAAGTCCTAATTCAAATAGGAACTCACTAGACCAAAACAATTCCTAATCAAAATAGAAATCCTAATGCTTAAAACAAGAAAAACCCTTTCAAGTGAAAGGTAAAAACTTGTAAGCCAAAATCTAATCTAAGAAACATTAAAGAAACGGACCAAGAAAGGAAACCTTGAATGCTCCCGCATCATATATGATGCGTTTCTTGATTCGTTTGGTCTTAGGTTTAAACAAGCTTCACTCGTTTGTTTTCGCCTAAGGGTTCTAAATCTGATTTCAAGGCTTCACTCACCTTAATCTCGTGATTTAGGGGTTTTTTTTAGGATAGTTTGAATTAGCTTCACTCACTAATTAATCTAACCTCTCTTAAATCAGGTTTCACTCGCCTAATCTAAGGGTTTTTATGTTTAACTTCACTCGTCAAACACAAAGAAAACTTGGAAAGAAACGTTCCAAATTAACAAGCAATAAAGCTTTAATCAACAAAACAAAACTTGTATAATTCGAAGTTTACAACCTTTATTTATAGACTCAAAACTAATCCTAAACCTAATCAAATTAGAAGACTAATCCTAATTGAATTAGAATCCCATTTGACCTAGAAAACCTAAGAAAACCGAAACTTGATTTCCAAGTTCCCAATTCGGATATGACTAAACTAACTAAGTTTAATTCAACTTAGATTAGGTTATTCAATCCTCCTAAAACTCCTAGACACGCCTAAAAACCAAAGTCAAGTCCTAATCCACTTAGGAATTTACTTTGTTAAAAACAAGTCCTAATTCAAATAGGAACTCACTAGACCAAAACAATTCCTAATCAAAATAGAAATCCTAATGCTTAAAACAAGAAAAACCCTTTCAAGTGAAAGGTAAAAACTTGTAAGCCAAAATCTAATCTAAGAAACATTAAAGAAACGGACCAAGAAAGGAAACCTTGAATGCTCCCGCATCATATATGATGCGTTTCTTGATTCGTTTGGTCTTAGGTTTAAACAAGCTTCACTCGTTTGTTTTCGCCTAAGGGTTCTAAATCTGATTTCAAGGCTTCACTCACCTTAATCTCGTGATTTAGGGGTTTTTTTTAGGATAGTTTGAATTAGCTTCACTCACTAATTAATCTAACCTCTCTTAAATCAGGTTTCACTCGCCTAATCTAAGGGTTTTTATGTTTAACTTCACTCGTCAAACACAAAGAAAACTTGGAAAGAAACGTTCCAAATTAACAAGCAATAAAGCTTTAATCAACAAAACAAAACTTGTATAATTCGAAGTTTACAACCTTTATTTATAGACTCAAAACTAATCCTAAACCTAATCAAATTAGAAGACTAATCCTAATTGAATTAGAATCCCATTTGACCTAGAAAACCTAAGAAAACCGAAACTTGATTTCCAAGTTCCCAATTCGGATATGACTAAACTAACTAAGTTTAATTCAACTTAGATTAGGTTATTCAATCCTCCTAAAACTCCTAGACACGCCTAAAAACAAAAGTCAAGTCCTAATCCACTTAGGAATTTACTTTGTTAAAAACAAGTCCTAATTCAAATAGGAACTCACTAGACCAAAACAATTCCTAATCAAAATAGAAATCCTAATGCTTAAAACAAGAAAAACCCTTTCAAGTGAAAGGTAAAAACTTGTAAGCCAAAATCTAATCTAAGAAACATTAAAGAAACGGACCAAGAAAGGAAACCTTGAATGCTCCCGCATCATATATGATGCGTTTCTTGATTCGTTTGGTCTTAGGTTTAAACAAGCTTCACTCGTTTGTTTTCGCCTAAGGGTTCTAAATCTGATTTCAAGGCTTCACTCACCTTAATCTCGTGATTTAGGGGTTTTTTTTAGGATAGTTTGAATTAGCTTCACTCACTAATTAATCTAACCTCTCTTAAATCAGGTTTCACTCGCCTAATCTAAGGGTTTTTATGTTTAACTTCACTCGTCAAACACAAAGAAAACTTGGAAAGAAACGTTCCAAATTAACAAGCAATAAAGCTTTAATCAACAAAACAAAACTTGTATAATTCGAAGTTTACAACCTTTATTTATAGACTCAAAACTAATCCTAAACCTAATCAAATTAGAAGACTAATCCTAATTGAATTAGAATCCCATTTGACCTAGAAAACCTAAGAAAACCGAAACTTGATTTCCAAGTTCCCAATTCGGATATGACTAAACTAACTAAGTTTAATTCAACTTAGATTAGGTTATTCAATCCTCCTAAAACTCCTAGACACGCCTAAAAACCAAAGTCAAGTCCTAATCCACTTAGGAATTTACTTTGTTAAAAACAAGTCCTAATTCAAATAGGAACTCACTAGACCAAAACAATTCCTAATCAAAATAGAAATCCTAATGCTTAAAACAAGAAAAACCCTTTCAAGTGAAAGGTAAAAACTTGTAAGCCAAAATCTAATCTAAGAAACATTAAAGAAACGGACCAAGAAAGGAAACCTTGAATGCTCCCGCATCATATATGATGCGTTTCTTGATTCGTTTGGTCTTAGGTTTAAACAAGCTTCACTCGTTTGTTTTCGCCTAAGGGTTCTAAATCTGATTTCAAGGCTTCACTCACCTTAATCTCGTGATTTAGGGGTTTTTTTTAGGATAGTTTGAATTAGCTTCACTCACTAATTAATCTAACCTCTCTTAAATCAGGTTTCACTCGCCTAATCTAAGGGTTTTTATGTTTAACTTCACTCGTCAAACACAAAGAAAACTTGGAAAGAAACGTTCCAAATTAACAAGCAATAAAGCTTTAATCAACAAAACAAAACTTGTATAATTCGAAGTTTACAACCTTTATTTATAGACTCAAAACTAATCCTAAACCTAATCAAATTAGAAGACTAATCCTAATTGAATTAGAATCCCATTTGACCTAGAAAACCTAAGAAAACCGAAACTTGATTTCCAAGTTCCCAATTCGGATATGACTAAACTAACTAAGTTTAATTCAACTTAGATTAGGTTATTCAATCCTCCTAAAACTCCTAGACACGCCTAAAAACCAAAGTCAAGTCCTAATCCACTTAGGAATTTACTTTGTTAAAAACAAGTCCTAATTCAAATAGGAACTCACTAGACCAAAACAATTCCTAATCAAAATAGAAATCCTAATGCTTAAAACAAGAAAAACCCTTTCAAGTGAAAGGTAAAAACTTGTAAGCCAAAATCTAATCTAAGAAACATTAAAGAAACGGACCAAGAAAGGAAACCTTGAATGTTCCCGCATCATATATGATGCGTTTCTTGATTCGTTTGGTCTTAGGTTTAAACAAGCTTCACTCGTTTGTTTTCGCCTAAGGGTTCTAAATCTGATTTCAAGGCTTCACTCACCTTAATCTCGTGATTTAGGGGTTTTTTTTAGGATAGTTTGAATTAGCTTCACTCACTAATTAATCTAACCTCTCTTAAATCAGGTTTCACTCGCCTAATCTAAGGGTTTTTATGTTTAACTTCACTCGTCAAACACAAAGAAAACTTGGAAAGAAACGTTCCAAATTAACAAGCAATAAAGCTTTAATCAACAAAACAAAACTTGTATAATTCGAAGTTTACAACCTTTATTTATAGACTCAAAACTAATCCTAAACCTAATCAAATTAGAAGACTAATCCTAATTGAATTAGAATCCCATTTGACCTAGAAAACCTAAGAAAACCGAAACTTGATTTCCAAGTTCCCAATTCGGATATGACTAAACTAACTAAGTTTAATTCAACTTAGATTAGGTTATTCAATCCTCCTAAAACTCCTAGACACGCCTAAAAACCAAAGTCAAGTCCTAATCCACTTAGGAATTTACTTTGTTAAAAACAAGTCCTAATTCAAATAGGAACTCACTAGACCAAAACAATTCCTAATCAAAATAGAAATCCTAATGCTTAAAACAAGAAAAACCCTTTCAAGTGAAAGGTAAAAACTTGTAAGCCAAAATCTAATCTAAGAAACATTAAAGAAACGGACCAAGAAAGGAAACCTTGAATGCTCCCGCATCATATATGATGCGTTTCTTGATTCGTTTGGTCTTAGGTTTAAACAAGCTTCACTCGTTTGTTTTCGCCTAAGGGTTCTAAATCTGATTTCAAGGCTTCACTCACCTTAATCTCGTGATTTAGGGGTTTTTTTTAGGATAGTTTGAATTAGCTTCACTCACTAATTAATCTAACCTCTCTTAAATCAGGTTTCACTCGCCTAATCTAAGGGTTTTTATGTTTAACTTCACTCGTCAAACACAAAGAAAACTTGGAAAGAAACGTTCCAAATTAACAAGCAATAAAGCTTTAATCAACAAAACAAAACTTGTATAATTCGAAGTTTACAACCTTTATTTATAGACTCAAAACTAATCCTAAACCTAATCAAATTAGAAGACTAATCCTAATTGAATTAGAATCCCATTTGACCTAGAAAACCTAAGAAAACCGAAACTTGATTTCCAAGTTCCCAATTCGGATATGACTAAACTAACTAAGTTTAATTCAACTTAGATTAGGTTATTCAATCCTCCTAAAACTCCTAGACACGCCTAAAAACCAAAGTCAAGTCCTAATCCACTTAGGAATTTACTTTGTTAAAAACAAGTCCTAATTCAAATAGGAACTCACTAGACCAAAACAATTCCTAATCAAAATAGAAATCCTAATGCTTAAAACAAGAAAAACCCTTTCAAGTGAAAGGTAAAAACTTGTAAGCCAAAATCTAATCTAAGAAACATTAAAGAAACGGACCAAGAAAGGAAACCTTGAATGCTCCCGCATCATATATGATGCGTTTCTTGATTCGTTTGGTCTTAGGTTTAAACAAGCTTCACTCGTTTGTTTTCGCCTAAGGGTTCTAAATCTGATTTCAAGGCTTCACTCACCTTAATCTCGTGATTTAGGGGTTTTTTTTAGGATAGTTTGAATTAGCTTCACTCACTAATTAATCTAACCTCTCTTAAATCAGGTTTCACTCGCCTAATCTAAGGGTTTTTATGTTTAACTTCACTCGTCAAACACAAAGAAAACTTGGAAAGAAACGTTCCAAATTAACAAGCAATAAAGCTTTAATCAACAAAACAAAACTTGTATAATTCGAAGTTTACAACCTTTATTTATAGACTCAAAACTAATCCTAAACCTAATCAAATTAGAAGACTAATCCTAATTGAATTAGAATCCCATTTGACCTAGAAAACCTAAGAAAACCGAAACTTGATTTCCAAGTTCCCAATTCGGATATGACTAAACTAACTAAGTTTAATTCAACTTAGATTAGGTTATTCAATCCTCCTAAAACTCCTAGACACGCCTAAAAACCAAAGTCAAGTCCTAATCCACTTAGGAATTTACTTTGTTAAAAACAAGTCCTATTTCAAATAGGAACTCACTAGACCAAAACAATTTCTAATCAAAATAGAAATCCTAATGCTTAAAACAAGAAAAACCCTTTCAAGTGAAAGGTAAAAACTTGTAAGCCAAAATCTAATCTAAGAAACATTAAAGAAACGGATCAAGAAAGGAAACCTTGAATGCTCCCGCATCATAAGTCTTGTTTGAATGTGTTTGACTTTAATTTGATTCAATTACCTTTGTCAAATGCATTAGACTTTAATTTGATTTAAAAAACTTTATTTGAATGTGTTTGACTTTCATTGGATTCAATTAGCTTTGTTATAATGTGTTTAACTTTTATTTGATTCTATTAGGTTTGTGGAATGCATTTGACTTTCGTTTGATTCAATTAGCTTTGTTGAATGCATTTGACTTTAATTTGGCTCAAAAACTTTTTTTAAATGTGTTTGACTTTCATTTGATTCAATTAGGTTTGTTTGAATGTGTTTGACTTTCATATGATTCAATTAGCTTTGTTTTAATGTGTTTGACTTTCATTTGATTCAATTAGCTTTGTAGAATGCATTTGAGAATCATTTGATTTAATTAGCTTTGTTAAATGCATTAGACTTTAATTTGATTCAAAAAGCTTTGTTTGAATGTGTTTTACTTTTATTTGATTCAATTAGTTTGAATGTGTTTGACTTTCATTTGATTCAAAAAGCTTTGTTTTAATGTGTTTGACTTTCATTTCATTTAATTAGGTTTGTTGAATACATTAGACTTTCATTGGATTCAATTAGCTTTGTTTGAATGTGTTTCACTTTCAATTGATTCAATTAGCTTTGTAGAATGCATTTGACATTTATTTTATTCAAAAACCTTTGTTTGAATGGGTTTGAATTTAATTTGATTTAATTAGCTTTGATTGAATGTGCTTGACTTAAATTTGATTCATAAGTCTTGTTTGAATGTGTTTGACTTTCATTTGATTCAATTAGCTTTGTTGAATGCATTAGACTTTAATTTGATTTAAAAAGCTTTATTTGAATGTGTTTGACTTTCATTGGATTCAATTAGCTTTGTTGAATGTGTTTGAATTTCATTTGATTCAAAAAGCTTTGTTTGAATGTGTTGAACTTTCATTGGATTCAATTAGCTTTCTTTGAATGTGTTTAACTTTCATTTGATTCAATTAGCTTTGTTTGAATGTGTTTGACTTTCATTTGATCCAATTAGCTTTGATTGAATGTGTTTCACTTTTAATTGATTTAATTAGCTTTGTAGAATGCATTTGACCTTAATTTTATTCAAAAAGCTTTGTTTGGATGGTTTGACTTTAATTTGATTTAATTAGCTCTGTTTGATTGTGTTTGACTTAAATTTGATTCATAAGTCTTGTTTGAATGTGTTTGACTTTAATTTGATTCAATTACCTTTGTTAAATGCATTAGACTTTAATTTGATTTAAAAAGCTTTATTTGAATGTGTTTGACATTCATTGGATTCAATTAGCTTTGTTAGAATGCGTTTAAGTTTCATTTGATTCTATTAGCTTTGTAGAATGCATTTGACTTTCGTTTGATTCAATTAGCTTTGTTGAATGCATTCGACTTTAATTAGACTCAAAAACTTTGTTTTAATGTGTTTGACTTTCATTTGATTCAATTAGGTTTGTTTGAATGTGTTTGACTTTCATATGATTCAATTAGCTTTGTTTGAATGTGTTTGACTTTCATTTGATTCAATTAGCTTTGTAGAATGCATTTGACTTTCATTTGATTCAATTAGCTTTGTTGAATGCATTTGACTTATGATTCAAAAAAGCTTTGTTTGAATGTGTTTGACTATCATTTGATTAAATTAGCTTTGTAGAATGCATTAGACTTTAATTTGATTCAAAAAGCTTTGTTTGAATGTATTTTACTTTCATTTGATTCAATTAGCTTTTTTTGAATTTGTTTGACTTTCATCTGATTCAATTAGCTTTGTTGAATGCATTATACTTTCATTGGATTCAATTAGCTTTGTTTGAACGTGTTTGACTTTCATTTGATTTAATTAGCTTTGTTAGAATGTGTTTAACTTTCATTTGATTCTATTAGCTTTGGAGAATGCATTTGACTTTCGTTTGATTCAATTAGCTTTGTTGAATGCATTTGACTTTAATTTGACTCAAAAACTTTGTTTGAATGTGTTTGATTTTCATTTGATTCAACTATGTTTGTTTTAATGTGTTTGACTTTCATTTGAATCAATTAGTTTTGTAGAATGCATTTGACCCTCATTTGATTCAATTAGCTTTATTGAATGTATTAGACTTCAATATAATTCAAAAATCTTTGTTTGAATGTATTTGACTTTCATTTGATTCAATTAGCTTTGTTGAATGCATTTGACTTTCATATGATTCAAAAAGCTTTGTTTGAATGTGTTTGACTTTCATTTGATTCAATTTGCGTTGTAGAATGCATTAGACTTTAATTTGATTCAAAAAGCTTTGTTTGAATGTATTTTACTTTCATTTGATTCAATTATCTTTTTTTGAATGTGTTTGAATTTCATTAGATTCAATTAGCTTTGTTGAATGCATTTGACTTTAATTTGATTCAAAAAGCTTTGTTTGAATGTGTTTAACTTTCCGTGGATAATTAGCTTTGTTTGAATATGTTTGACTTTAATTTGATTCAACAAGCTTTGTTTGAATGTGTTTGACTATCATTTGATTCAATTAGCTTTATAGAATTTGTTTGACTTTCATTTGATTAAATTAGCTTTGTTGAATGCAATAGACTTTAATTTGATTTAAAAAGCTTTGTTTTAATGTGTTTGACTTTCATTTGATTCAATTAGCTTTGTTTGAATGTGTTTGACTTTCATTTGATTCAATTAGCTTTGTTGAATGCAATAGACTTTAATTTGATTTTAAAAGCTTTGTTTTAATGTGTTTGACTTTCATTTTATTCAATTAGCTTTGTTTGAATGTGTTTGACTTTCATTTGATTCAATTAGGTTTGTTGAATGCATTAGACTTTCATTGGATTCAATTAGCTTTGTTTGTATGTGTTTCATTTTCAATTGATTCAATTAGCTTTGTAGAATGCAGTTTACATTCATTTTATTCAAAAAGCTTTGTTTAAATGGGTTTGACTTTCATTGGATTTAATTAGCTCTGTTTGAATGTGTTTGAATTAAATTTGATTCATAAATCTTGTTTGAATGTGTTTGACTTTCATTTGATTCAATTAGCTTTGTTGAATGCATTAGACTTTAATTTGAGTTAAAAAGCTTTATTTGAATGTGTTTGACTTTCATTGGATTCAATTAGCTTTGTTTGAATGTGTTTGACCTTCATATGATTCAATTAGCCTTGTTTGAATGTGTTTGACTTTCATTTGATTCAATTAGCTTTGTTCATGTGTTAACCTTTCATTTGATTCAATTAGCTTTGTAGAATGCATTCGACTTTTGTTTGATTCAATTAGCTTTGTTGAATGCATTTGACTTTAATTTGACTCAAAAACTTAGTTTGAATGTGTTTGTCTTTCATTTGATTCAATTAGGTTTTTTTGAATGTGTTTGACTTTCATATGATTCAATTAGCTTTGTTTGAATGTGTTTGACTTTCATTTGATTCAATTAGCTTTGTAGAATGCATTTGACAATCATTTGATTCAATTAGCTTTGTTAAATGCATTAGACTTTAATTTGATTCAAAAAGCTTTGTTTGAATGTGTTTTACTTTCATTTGATTCAATTAGCTTTGTTTGAATGTGTTTGACTTTCATTTGATTCAATTAGCTTTGTTGAATGCATTACACTTTGATTTGATTTAAAAAGCTTTATTTGAATGTGTTTGACTTTCATTGGATTCAATTACCTTTGTTTGAATGTGTTTGACTTTCATTTGATTCAAAATGCTTTGTTTGAATGTGTTTAACTTTCCGTGGATAATTAGCTTTGTTTGAATGTGTTTGACTTTTATTTGGTTCGAAAAGCTTTGTTTGAATGTGTTTAACTTTCATTTGATTCAATTAGCTTTGTTGAATGCATTTGACTTTCAATTGATTCAATTAGCTTTGTTTAATGCATTTGACATTAATTTGACTCAAAAACTTGGTTTAAATGTGTTTGTCTTTCATTTAATTCAATTAGGTTTGTTTGAATGTGTTTGACTTTCATTTGATTAAATTAGCTTTGTTTTAATGTGTTTGACATTCATTTGATTCAATTAGCTTTGTAGAATGCATTTGACAATCATTTGATTCAATTAGCTTTGTTAAATGCATTAGACTTTAATTTGATTTTAAAAGCGTTGTTTTAATGTGTTTGACTTTCATTTTATTCAATTAGCTTTGTTTGAATGTGTTTGACTTTCATTGGATTCAATTAGGTTTGTTGAATGCATTACACTTTAATTTGATTTAAAAAGCTTTATTTGAATGTGTTTGACTTTCATTGGATTCAATTACCTTTGTTTGAATGTGTTTGACTTTCATTTGATTCAAAAAGCTTTGTTTGAATGTGTTTAACTTTCCGTGGATAATTAGCTTTGTTTGAATGTGTTTGACTTTTATTTGGTTCGAAAAACTTTGTTTGAATGTGTTTAACTTTCATTTGATTCAATTAGCTTTGTTGAATGCATTTGACTTTCAATTGATTCAATTAGCTTTGTTGAATGCATTTGACATTAATTTGACTCAAAAACTTGGTTTAAATGTGTTTGTCTTTCATTTAATTCAATTAGGTTTGTTTGAATGTGTTTGACTTTCATTTGATTTAATTAGCTTTGTTTGAATGTGTTTGACTTTCATTTGATTCAATTAGATTTGTAGAATGCATTTGACAATCATTTGATTCAATTAGCTTTGTTAAATGCATTAGACTTTAATTTGATTCAAAAAGCTTTGTTTGAATGTGTTTTACTTTCATTTGATTCAATAATCTTTGTATGATTGTGTTTGACTTTCATTTGATTCAATTAGCTTTGTTGAATGCATTAGACTTTAATTTGATTTAAAAAGCTTTATTTGAATGTGTTTGATTTTCATTTGATTCAATTAGCTTTGTTTGACTCTGTTTGACTTTCATTTGATTCAATTAGGTTTGTTGAATACATTAGACTTTCATTGGATTCAATTAGCTTTGTTTGAATGTGTTTCACTTTCAGTTGATCATGTATTTTTGTAGAATGCATTTGTCATTTATTTTTTTCAAAAACCTTTGTTTGAATGGGTTTGAATTTAATTTGATTTAATTAGCTTTGATTGAATGTGTTTGACTTAAATTTGATTCATATGTCTTGTTTGAATGTGTTTGACTTTCATTTGATTAAGTTAGGTTTGTTGAATACATTAGACTTTCATTGGATTCAATTAGCTTTGTTTGAATGTGTTTCACTTTCAATTGATTCAATTAGCTTTGTAGAATGCATTTGACATTTATTTTATTCAAAAACCTTTGTTTGAATGGGTTTGAATTTAATTTGATTTAATAAGCTTTGATTGAATGTGTTTGACTTAAATTTGATTCATAAGTCTTGTTTGAATGTGTTTGACTTTCATTTGATTCAATTAGCTTTGTTGAATGCATTAGACTTTAATTTGATTTAAAAAGCTTTATTTGAATGTGTTTGACTTTCATTGGATTCAATTAGCTTTGTTTGAATGTGTTTGAATTTCATTTGAATCAAAAAGCTTTGTTTGAATGTGTTTAACTTTCATTGGATTCAATTAGCTTTGTTTGAATGTGTTTGACTTTCATTTGATCCAATTAGCTTTGATTGAATGTGTTTCACTTTTAATTGATTTAATTAGCTTTGTAGAATGCATTTGACCTTAATTTTATTCAAAAAGCTTTGTTTGGATGGTTTGACTTTAATTTGATTTAATTAGCTCTGTTTGATTATGTTTGACTTAAATTTGATTCATAAGTCTTGTTTGAATGTGTTTGACTTTAATTTTATTCAATTACCGTTGTTAAATGCATTAGACTTTAATTTGATTTAAAAAGCTTTATTTGAATGTGTTTGACTTTCATTGGATTCAATTAGCTTTGTTAGAATGCGTTTAACTTTTATTTGATTCTATTAGCTTTGTAGAATGCATTTGACTTTCGTTTGATTCAATTAGCTTTGTTGAATGCATTTGACTTTAATTAGACTCAAAAACTTTGTTTTAATGAGTTTGACTTTCATTTGATTCAATTAGGTTTGTTTGAATGTGTTTGACTTTCATATGATTCAATTAGCTTTGTTTGAATGTGTTTGACTTTCATTTGATTCAATTAACTTTGTAGAATGCATCTGACTTTCATTTTATTCAATTAGCTTTGTTGAATGCATTTGACTTTCATATGATTCAAAAAGCTTTGTTTGAATGTGTTTGACTATCATTTGATTAAATTAGCTTTGTAGAATGCATTAGACTTTAATTTGATTCAAAAAGCTTTGTTTGAATGTGTTTGACTATCATTTGATTAAATTAGCTTTGTAGAATGCATTAGACTTTAATTTCATTCAAAAAGCTTTGCTTGAATGTATTTTACTTTCATTTGATTCAATTAGCTTTTTTTGAATTTGTTTGACTTTCATCTGATTCAATTAGCTTTGTTGAATGCATTATACTTTCATTGGATTCAATTAGCTTTGTTTGAATGTGTTTGACTTTCATTTGATTTAATTAGCTTTGTTAGAATGTGTTTAACTTTCATTTGATTCTATTAGCTTTGGAGAATGCATTTGACTTTCGTTTGATTCAATTAGCTTTGTTGAATGCATTTGACTTTAATTTGACTCAAAAACTTTGTTTGAATGTGTTTGATTTTCATTTGATTCAACTATGTTTGTTTTAATGTGTTTGACTTTCATTTGATTCAATTAGTTTTGTAGAATGCATTTGACCCTCATTTGATTCAATTAGCTTTATTGAATGTATTAGACTTCAATATATTTCAAAAAGCTTTGTTTGAATGTATTTGACTTTCATTTGATTCAATTAGCTTTGTTGAATGCATTTGACTTTCATATGATTCAAAAAGCTTTGTTTGAATGTGTTTGACTTTCATTTGATTCAATTAGCGTTGTAGAATGCATTAGACTTTAATTTGATTCAAAAAGCTTTGTTTGAATGTATTTTACTTTCATTTGATTCAATTAGCTTTTTTTGAATGTGTTTGACTTTCATTAGATTCAATTAGCTTTGTTGAATGCATTTGACTTTAATTTGATTCAAAAAGCTTTGTTTGAATGTGTTTAACTTTCCGTGGATAATTAGCTTTGTTTGAATATGTTTGACTTTAATTTGATTCAACAAGCTTTGTTTGAATGTGTTTGACTATCATTTGATTCAATTAGCTTTATAGAATTTGTTTGACTTTCATTTGATTAAATTAGCTTTGTTGATTGCAATAGACTTTAATTTGATTTAAAAAGCTTTGTTTTAATGTGTTTGACTTTCATTTGATTAATTTAGCTTTGTTCGAATGTGTTTGACTTTCATTTGATTCAATTAGCTTTGTTGAATGCAATAGACTTTAATTTGATTTAAAAAGCTTTGTTTTAATGTGTTTGACTTTCGTTTTATTCAATTAGCTTTGTTTGAATGTGTTTGACTTTCATTTGATTCAATTAGGTTTGTTGAATGCATTAGACTTTCATTGGATTCAATTAGCTTTGTTTGTATGTGTTTCATTTTCAATTGATTCAATTAGCTTTGTAGAATGCAGTTTACATTCATTTTATTCAAAAAGCTTTGTTTAAATGTGTTTGACTTTCATTGGATTTAATTAGCTCTGTTTGAATGTGTTTGAATTAAATTTGATTCATAAATCTTGTTTGAATGTGTTTGACTTTCATTTGATTCAATTAGCTTTGTTGAATGCATTAGACTTTAATTTGAGTTAAAAAGCTTTATTTGAATGTGTTTGACTTTCATTGGATTCAATTAGCTTTGTTTGAATGTGTTTGACCTTCATATGATTCAATTAGCCTTGTTTGAATGTGTTTGACTTTCATTTGATTCAATTAGCTTTGTTCATGTGTTAACCTTTCATTTGATTCAATTAGCTTTGTAGAATGCATTCGACTTTTGTTTGATTCAATTAGCTTTGTTGAATGCATTTGACTTTAATTTGACTCAAAAACTTAGTTTGAATGTGTTTGTCTTTCATTTGATTCAATTAGGTTTTTTTGAATGTGTTTGACTTTCATATGATTCAATTAGCTTTGTTTGAATGTGTTTGACTTTCATTTGATTCAATTAGCTTTGTAGAATGCATTTGACAATCATTTGATTCAATTAGCTTTGTTAAATGCATTAGACTTTAATTTGATTCAAAAAGCTTTGTTTGAATGTGTTTTACTTTCATTTGATTCAATTAGCTTTATTTGAATGTGTTTGACTTTCATTTGATTCAATTAGCTTTGTTGAATGCATTACACTTTGATTTGATTTAAAAAGCTTTATTTGAATGTGTTTGACTTTCATTGGATTCAATTACCTTTGTTTGAATGTGTTTGACTTTCATTTGATTCAAAATGCTTTGTTTTAATGTGTTTAACTTTCCGTGGATAATTAGCTTTGTTTGAATGTGTTTGACTTTTATTTGGTTCGAAAAGCTTTGTTTGAATGTGTTTAACTTTCATTTGATTCAATTAGCTTTGTTGAATGCATTTGACTTTCAATTGATTCAATTAGCTTTGTTTAATGCATTTGACATTAATTTGACTCAAAAACTTGGTTTAAATGTGTTTGTCTTTCATTTAATTCAATTAGGTTTGTTTGAATGTGTTTGACTTTCATTTGATTAAATTAGCTTCGTTTTAATGTGTTTGACTTTCATTTGATTCAATTAGCTTTGTAGAATGCATTTGACAATCATTTGATTCAATTAGCTTTGTTAAATGCATTAGACTTTAATTTGATTTTAAAAGCGTTGTTTTAATGTGTTTGACTTTCATTTTATTCAATTAGCTTTGTTTGAATGTGTTTGACTTTCATTTGATTCAATTAGGTTTGTTGAATGCATTACACTTTAATTTGATTTAAAAAGCTTTATTTGAATGTGTTTGACTTTCATTGGATTCAATTACCTTTGTTTGAATGTGTTTGACTTTCATTTGATTCAAAAAGCTTTGTTTGAATGTGTTTAACTTTCCGTGGATAATTAGCTTTGTTTGAATGTGTTTGACTTTTATTTGGTTCGAAAAACTTTGTTTGAATGTGTTTAACTTTCATTTGATTCAATTAGCTTTGTTGAATGCATTTGACTTTCAATTGATTCAATTAGCTTTGTTGAATGCATTTGACATTAATTTGACTCAAAAACTTGGTTTAAATGTGTTTGTCTTTCATTTAATTCAATTAGGTTTGTTTGAATGTGTTTGACTTTCATTTGATTTAATTAGCTTTATTTGAATGTGTTTGACTTTCATTTGATTCAATTAGATTTGTAGAATGCATTTGACAATCATTTGATTCAATTAGCTATGTTAAATGCATTAGACTTTAATTTGATTCAAAAAGCTTTGTTTGAATGTGTTTTACTTTCATTTGATTCAATAATCTTTGTTTGATTGTGTTTGACTTTCATTTGATTCAATTAGCTTTGTTGAATGCATTAGACTTTAATTTGATTTAAAAAGCTTTATTTGAATGTGTTTGATTTTCATTTGATTCAATTAGCTTTGTTTGACTCTGTTTGACTTTCATTTGATTCAATTAGGTTTGTTGAATACATTAGACTTTCATTGGATTCAATTAGCTTTGTTTGAATGTGTTTCACTTTCAGTTGATCATGTATTTTTGTAGAATGCATTTGTCATTTATTTTTTTCAAAAACCTTTGTTTTAATGGGTTTGAATTTAATTTGATTTAATTAGCTTTGATTGAATGTGTTTGACTTAAATTTGATTCATATGTCTTGTTTGAATGTGTTTGACTTTCATTTGATTAAGTTAGGTTTGTTGAATACATTAGACTTTCATTGGATTCAATTAGCTTTGTTTGAATGTGTTTCACTTTCAATTGATTCAATTAGCTTTGTAGAATGCATTTGACATTTATTTTATTCAAAAACCTTTGTTTGAATGGGTTTGAATTTAATTTGATTTAATTAGCTTTGATTGAATGTGTTTGACTTAAATTTGATTCATAAGTCTTGTTTGAATGTGTTTGACTTTCATTTGATTCAATTAGCTTTGTTGAATGCATTAGTCTTTAATTTGATTTAAAAAGCTTTATTTGAATGTGTTTGACTTTCATTGGATTCAATTAGCTTTGTTTGAATGTGTTTGAATTTCATTTGATTCAAAAAGCTTTGTTTGAATGTGTTTAACTTTCATTGGATTCAATTAGCTTTCTTTGAATGTGTTTAACTTTCATTTGATTCAATTAGCTTTGTTTGAATGTGTTTGACTTTCATTTGATCCAATTAGCTTTGATTGAATGTGTTTCACTTTTAATTGATTTAATTAGCTTTGTAGAATGCATTTGACCTTAATTTTATTCAAAAAGTTTTGTTTGGATGGTTTGACTTTAATTTGATTTAATTAGCTCTGTTTGATTATGTTTGACTTAAATTTGATTCATAAGTCTTGTTTGAATGTGTTTGACTTTAATTTTATTCAATTACCTTTGTTAAATGCATTAGACTTTAATTTGATTTAAAAAGCTTTATTTGAATGTGTTTGACTTTCATTGGATTCAATTAGCTTTGTTAGAATGTGTTTAACTTTTATTTGATTCTATTAGCTTTGTAGAATGCATTTGACTTTCGTTTGATTCAATTAGCTTTGTTGAATGCATTTGACTTTAATTAGACTCAAAAACTTTGTTTTAATGAGTTTGACTTTCATTTGATTCAATTAGGTTTGTTTGAATGTGTTTGACTTTCATATGATTCAATTAGCTTTGTTTGAATGTGTTTGACTTTCATTTGATTCAATTAGCTTTGTAGAATGCATCTGACTTTCATTTGATTCAATTAGCTTTGTTGAATGCATTTGACTTTCATATGATTCAAAAAGCTTTGTTTGAATGTGTTTGACTATCATTTGATTAAATTAGCTTTGTAGAATGCATTAGACTTTAATTTGATTCAAAAAGCTTTGTTTGAATGTGTTTGACTATCATTTGATTAAATTAGCTTTGTAGAATGCATTAGACTTTAATTTGATTCAAAAAGCTTTGTTTGAATGTGTTTGACTATCATTTGATTAAATTAGCTTTGTAGAATGCATTAGACTTTAATTTCATTCAAAAAGCTTTGCTCGAATGTATTTTACTTTCATTTGATTCAATTAGCTTTTTTTGAATTTGTTTGACTTTCATCTGATTCAATTAGCTTTGTTGAATGCATTATACTTTCATTAGATTCAATTAGCTTTGTTTGAATGTGTTTGACTTTCATTTGATTTAATTAGCTTTGTTAGAATATGTTTAACTTTCATTTGATTCTATTAGCTTTGGAGAATGCATTTGACTTTCGTTTGATTCAATTAGCTTTGTTGAATGCATTTGACTTTAATTTGACTCAAAAACTTTGTTTGAATGTGTTTGATTTTCATTTGATTCAACTATGTTTGTTTTAATGTGTTTGACTTTCATTTGATTCAATTAGTTTTGTAGAATGCATTTGACCCTCATTTGATTCAATTAGCTTTATTGAATGTATTAGACTTCAATATATTTCAAAAAGCTTTGTTTGAATGTATTTGACTTTCATTTGATTCAATTAGCTTTGTTGAATGCATTTGACTTTCATATGATTCAAAAAGCTTTGTTTGAATGTGTTTGACTTTCATTTGATTCAATTAGCGTTGTAGAATGCATTAGACGTTAATTTGATTCAAAAAGCTTTGTTTGAATGTATTTTACTTTTATTTGATTCAATTAGCTTTTTTTGAATGTGTTTGACTTTCATTAGATTCAATTAGCTTTGTTGAATGCATTTGACTTTAATTTGATTCAAAAAGCTTTGTTTGAATGTGTTTAACTTTCCGTGGATAATTAGCTTTGTTTGAATATGTTTGACTTTAATTTGATTCAACAAGCTTTGTTTGAATGTGTTTGACTATCATTTGATTCAATTAGCTTTATAGAATTTGTTTGACTTTCATTTGATTAAATTAGCTTTGTTGAATGCAATAGACTTTAATTTGATTTAAAAAGCTTTGTTTTAATGTGTTTGACTTTCATTTGATTCAATTAGCTTTGTTTGAATGTGTTTGACTTTCATTTGATTCACATAGCTTTGTTGAATGCAATAGACTTTAATTTGATTTAAAAAGCTTTGTTTTAATGTGTTTGACTTTCATTTTATTCAATTAGCTTTGTTTGAATGTGTTTGACTTTCATTTGATTCAATTAGGTTTGTTGAATGCATTAGACTTTCATTGGATTCAATTAGCTTTGTTTGTATGTGTTTCATTTTCAATTGATTCAATTAGCTTTGTAGAATGCATTTTACATTCATTTTATTCAAAAAGCTTTGTTTAAATGGGTTTGACTTTCATTGGATTTAATTAGCTCTGTTTGAATGTGTTTGAATTAAATTTGATTCATAAATCTTGTTTGAATGTGTTTGACTTTCATTTGATTCAATTAGATTTGTTGAATGCATTAGACTTTAATTTGAGTTTAAAAGCTTTATTTGAATGTGTTTGACTTTCATTGGATTCAATTAGCTTTATAGAATTTGTTTGACTTTCATTTGATTAAATTAGCTTTGTTGAATGCAATAGACTTTAATTTGATTTAAAAAGCTTTGTTTTAATGTGTTTGACTTTCATTTGATTCAATTAGCTTTGTTTGAATGTGTTTGACTTTCATTTGATTTATTTAGCTTTGTTAGAATGTGTTTAACTTTCATTTGATTCTATTAGCTTTGGAGAATGCATTTGACTTTCGTTTGATTCAATTAGCTTTGTTGAATGCATTTGACTTAATTTGACTCAAAAACTTTGTTTGAATGTGTTTGATTTTCATTTGATTCAACTATGTTTGTTTTAATGTGTTTGACTTTCATTTGATTCAATTAGTTTTGTAGAATGCATTTGACCCTCATTTGATTCAATTAGCTTTATTGAATGTGACCAATATGGTCAAAGTTCTAATGTTCAAAGCCTTGAAGTCCAAGTTCAAGACAATACAAAGGAATTATTTCTGTCCAAATCATTCCTTAATCCTTTACACGGTTTTGGTCCGAAAGTTTTTACAAGGGGTTTCACTTCACTTAGTGTAATTAACCTTGTAGAAAGTATCTAGCAAGTGACAGTTTCTACCGGCTCCAAATGCACGTTTAATGGGCATCGGTTACAAGCTAAATTGGTGGCGGTTTGGGCGTATTTTATGCTAGCCGTTTGTAAGTTACTTGGGCTGATTAAAGTGGCGTGTTTCATGGCACTTGTTGGGCGTACATTATGGAGTGTTGATGCGAGAGCATTCAAGGTTTCCTTTCTTGGTCCGTTTCTTTAATGTTTCTTAGATTAGATTTTGGCTTACAAGTTTTTACCTTTCACTTGAAAGGGTTTTTCTTGTTTTAAGCATTAGGATTTCTATTTTGATTAGGAATTATTTTGGTCTAGTGAGTTCCTATTTGAATTAGGACTTGTCTTTAGCAAAAGAGAGTTCCTATTTGAATTAGGACTTGTTTTTAACAAAGTAAATTCCTAAGTGGATTAGGACTTGACTTTGGTTTTTAGGCGTGTCTAGGAGTTTTAGGAGGATTGAATAACCTAATCTAAGTTGAATTAAACTTAGTTAGTTTAGTCATATCCGAATTAGGAACTTGGGGATCAAGTTTAGGTTTTCTAGGTCAAATGGGATTCTAATTCAATTAGGATTAGTCTTCTAATTTGATTAGGTTTAGGATTAGTTTTGAGTCTATAAATAAAGGTTGTAAACTTCGAATTATACAAGTTTTGTTTTGTTGATTAAAGCTTTATTGCTTGTTAATTTGGAACGTTTCTTTCCAAGTTTTCTTTGTGTTTGACGAGTGAAGTTAAACATAAAAACCCTTAGATTAGGCGAGTGAAACCTGATTTAAGAGAGGTTAGATTAATTAGTGAGTGAAGCTAATTCAAAATATCCTCAAAAAACCCCTAAATCACGAGATTAAGGTGAGTGAAGCCTTGAAATCAGATTTAGAACCCTTAGGCGAAAACAAACGAGTGAAGCTTGTTTAAACCTAAGACCAAACGAATCAAGAAACGCATCATATGTTATCAGAGCTGTTGGTGTGATTATTGAGTCGTTATATCCTTATTCTTGAGCAATCAAGAATCAATTCGTGCTAGTTTCTTGGTTCTTGTTCTTCTCGGCGCAGATCTGGACCAGTTGGAAGTTTTAGGTTACTGCGAACTATCTACTTGGTATTTTTCGGTGATTTTTTTTGGGTTGGATTCCTATTGGACTAAAATTATAGCCTGTAAAATTTCGTGGTCATTGGATAAGTGACGCAAAATCTACAGCAACAAACATTCGAGGGAAGATTATTGATTGTGCGCAAATATGGTGAGCAAATCAACGGAAACTCACTTGCTTGAACAGATGGCTGCTTTGATGGAACAAAACATTACTTTTATGAATCATATGAAAGGTCTTGAAGGGGAGCATTATGATACATCTCAAGTGCTACTTGGTGAAGGCGTTTGTGCTTCTCTTAGTGCAAAAGATCTCGTTCCTTGTTATGATGTAACTTGAGGACAAGTTCGTTTTCAAGAGGGGGAGTATGATGCGAGAGCATTCAAGGTTTCCTTTCTTGGTCCGTTTCTTTAATGTTTCTTAGATTAGATTTTGGCTTACAAGTTTTTACCTTTCACTTGAAAGGGTTTTTCTTGTTTTAAGCATTAGGATTTCTATTTTGATTAGGAATTATTTTGGTCTAGTGAGTTCCTATTTGAATTAGGACTTGTCTTTAGCAAAAGAGAGTTCCTATTTGAATTAGGACTTGTTTTTAACAAAGTAAATTCCTAAGTGGATTAGGACTTGACTTTGGTTTTTAGGCGTGTCTAGGAGTTTTAGGAGGATTGAATAACCTAATCTAAGTTGAATTAAACTTAGTTAGTTTAGTCATATCCGAATTAGGAACTTGGGGATCAAGTTTAGGTTTTCTAGGTCAAATGGGATTCTAATTCAATTAGGATTAGTCTTCTAATTTGATTAGGTTTAGGATTAGTTTTGAGTCTATAAATAAAGGTTGTAAACTTCGAATTATACAAGTTTTGTTTTGTTGATTAAAGCTTTATTGCTTGTTAATTTGGAACGTTTCTTTCCAAGTTTTCTTTGTGTTTGACGAGTGAAGTTAAACATAAAAACCCTTAGATTAGGCGAGTGAAACCTGATTTAAGAGAGGTTAGATTAATTAGTGAGTGAAGCTAATTCAAAATATCCTCAAAAAACCCCTAAATCACGAGATTAAGGTGAGTGAAGCCTTGAAATCAGATTTAGAACCCTTAGGCGAAAACAAACGAGTGAAGCTTGTTTAAACCTAAGACCAAACGAATCAAGAAACGCATCAAGTGTGTTGGCTGAACATTGCACCTCATTATTCGGGGGTTACGTGTGGATATTGTGGCTGGATAAAGGCATTAAAATAGGAGTTACAAAGCTTGAATAAAAGGCGTGAATCAAGGCTTTGAAATGGGGGTTACAAAGACCTGAAAGAGTAGCTGTTTTAGGCGTGTGTGAGATGCTCTTTGGATACTGTTTTGACTGATCATTTTCCCTTGTTTTAAGCCTAGTCTTTAGTCCTTTTAATTAGTTTAATTATGTTTGTAATGGAGTAAAGTGGGACGTGTATTAACCACTTATTTCCTTAGTTAATTTCTTTTTGTTTATTTCTTTTTGTTAATTAAAGTAGGCAAGTTAAAAGGTTGTATGGATGCTATATATAGCATACTTTGAATGAATGAAAAAAGAATCGAAGAATATTTGCCCAAAACGTGTGTTTTGATAATTGAAGTGACTTGTGTTTAGTTCACTTTGTTTTCCAAATTTGAGTATCCAAATTTGAAGAGTGTTAGTTTTGGTGAGAGTTCCCAAGATTAAAACTTGTAGTTTACGATTTGGTGAGAGTTCCCTTATCTAAACTATCCCAAGCAAACGAGTGAGAGTTCCTCTTTGCTATATCCTTAGCTTAGGGTGAGTGTTCCCCTAACTAAACTAATCTCGTGACAATTGAAACTTAAAATCATTTAACCTTCTGTTAAACTTATCATTGTCGTAACAAGGTTTCTCATCTTGTTTACACATCATTTGGCGCGTCAGGTAGGGGGAAAAATTTTCTTAAATTTTTCCAAAGGGGTCGAATACCTACATACCATGGGAGAGAATCCAGACTTGAGGACAGCTTTGGAAGCTCTTAATCGATCCATTGCTAGTCAGGAAAGGTTGGCCGAAACCAATGCCAATCTACAAGGGAACCTTGCTGCCTTGATGGCAAGGCTCATGAACGAGCAAGACAGGAGAGATCAAGGTGAAGAACCTCCACCTAGGAGGGAAGATAGGAGTCTCAAAGTGGACGTTCCTGCCTTTGATGGGACACTTGATCCGGAGAAGTACTTGGAGTGGGAGAAATCCTTGGAAAGGTACTTTGAGTACAAGGACATCCATGAGACGGTTCAACAGTACAAGATAGCCAAAGTCAAACTGAAGGGCTATGGTGACAGTTGGTTGCAAGGAGAACAAAGAGGGCGTACCCTTAGGGGTAAGGCTCACATTTCCACTTGGGAAAAGCTGAAGAAAAGAATGAGAGATCGTTTCATTCCTCACAATTACAAGCAAGATCAGTATGTGAAATGGAGTACTCTGCAACAAAATGGCGACTCAGTGGAAGACTATATCAAAGAGTTTGATAGGCTTGCCATTGTGTGTGAGGTGACTGAAAATGAAGAGCTGAAGTTGGGACGTTTTGTAGCTGGGTTGGATCAAGAGTTACAAGACAAACTTGAAGGTTACACTAACCTCACGTTTGTGGAAGCTTGCAAACTTGTGACAAAGTTTGATGCTAAAAGAAAAAAGAAGAAAGCACCTACCACTACTCCAGTGGTACGTAAACCACCCTTCACCTCGAAGGAGGGTTCTTCTTTTAGCAAGTCTAATGAGCCATCTAAGAAAAACACGAAAGACTTCAAGCTTAGTGACATTGTATGTTACAAGTGTGGAGGTAGAGGACATTATAAAAAAGATTGTCCTAATTCAAGAGCCTTAACCATGCAAGAGGTTAAACTCATAGCCACCCAAAGCATCAATTGGGAGGAATTTGAGTCTGAAGAAGAGAAGGATGTGACCCCGCATGAAAAGGATGAGGAGGAGGACCATTGCTATCCTGAGATAGAGGACAAAACGAACTTGGTGGTTAGGAGAGCATTGCAAGCTCGTGTGGAGGAACCTTTGGCGCCACAAAGGCAACACATTTTCATCACCAAATGTAAAGTTGGTGACGAGGTATGTGACTTAATTATTGATGGGGGCAGTGAGGCTAATACTGTGTCGAAAACTCTAGTATCTAAACTGGGTCTTACCACCACTAATCATCCACATCCTTACAAATTGAGTTGGTTAGATTCTAATGCTAGTACTGGGGTTAGAAAGCAATGCATGGTGAATTTTTCGATTGGTTCATATCATGATAGTCAATTGTGTGATGTTGTTTTAATGGATGCTTGTCATATTCTTTTTGGTAGACCCTGGCAATCTGATAAAAAATCCATTCATGATGGGTACCATAACACTTACACTATCACTCACCAAGGGAAACAAAAGAAATTGTACCCTTTACCACCCCCACGGTTTTCACAACCACAAAAATCCCAAATTTCTTTGTTATCTTGTAAAGAATTTGAGAGGGAGTTTGAAGGTGAGGGAGAGATATTCATGTTATACTCCAAAGAAATTCATGAAAAATTTGTGAGTCAAAATCCTAGACTTGCAAAATTGATTAAAGAGTTTGAGGATGTTTTTCCTGATGAGTTACCTAAGGGATTACCACCCTTGAGAGGAATTGAGCATCAAATTGATCTCATTCCAGGCGCACCTCTACCAAATAAACCTGCCTATAGATGTAACCCTTTAGAAACTAAGGAGTTGCAAAGACAAATTGAAGAGTTGATGGGTATGGGTTATGTGCGTGAGTCTATGAGTCCATGTGCGGTTCCTGCTTTGTTGGTCCCAAAAAAAGATGGTACTTGGCGCATGTGTATTGATAGTAGAGCTGTTAACAATATTACTATCAAGTACAGATTTCCAATTCCAAGACTTGATGATATGTTGGACGAATTGAGTGGTTCGAATGTATTCTCAAAAGTTGATTTGAGGAGTGGTTACCATCAAATTCGTATGAGGGAAGGCGATGAATGGAAGACTGCGTTCAAGACAAAGCATGGGTTGTATGAATGGCTCGTGATGCCGTTTGGATTGACCAATGCACCTAGCACATTCATGAGATTGATGAACGAGGTGTTGAGGCCATTTCTTGGCAAGTTCGTGGTGGTGTACCTTGATGATATCCTTATTTACTCTAAAAATGAGGATGAACATTTAGATCATTTGTTTCAAGTTTTTTTTGTTTTAAGAACGCAAAAATTGTATGGGAAACTTGAAAAATGTGATTTTATGTTATATGAGGTCACTTTTCTTGGTTACATAGTTTCAGGTGATGGCGTGAAAGTGGATCCTTGCAAGGTTGAAGCAATTCAATCATGGCCTAGTCCGAAAACACTCACGGAGGTCCGTTCTTTCCATGGCCTAGCTTCTTTCTATAGAAGATTTATCAAGAATTTTAGCACACTCATGGCTCCTATAACTGAGTGTACTAAGAAGGGGACGTTTGAGTGGACTACACAAGCTCAAAAGGCCTTTGAAGAAGTCAAGGAGAAAATGTGCAATACCCCTATTCTTGCACTCCCTGATTTTTCCAAACCATTTGAAGTGGAGTGTGACGCAAGTGGGAAGGGGATTGGAGCAGTTTTGATTCAAGAAGGGCGTCCAATTGCTTATTTCAGTGAGAAGTTGAGTCAAGGCAAGTTGAATTATTCCACCTATGATAAAGAGTTCTATGCTATGGTACGAGCTCTAGATCATTGGTCACACTATTTGAGGCCACAACCGTTCATATTGCATTCGGATCATGAATCTTTAAGGTTCATCCATGGCCAAAAGAAGTTGAATTCAAGACATGCTAAATGGGTTGAATTCTTGCAAACATTTAACTTTTCCTCTAAATACAAGAGTGGAAAGGCTAATGTTGTTGCGGATGCCTTATCTAGGAGGCATAATTTGCTTGGAGTTGTCGAAGCAAAGGTTCTTGGGTTTGATTTGATCAAAGCATACTACATGGAGGATGGCGATTTCAATGGCATAATCCAGAAATGTGTTCATGGAGTATATGACTTGTTTTCCTTACATGATGACTTTCTTTTTAAGGGAAATAGGTTATGCATTCCTAAGTGTCCAATTAGAAGCTTGTTGATTCATGAGGCTCATGGAGGAGGTCTAGCTGGTCACGTGGGGATTCAAAAGACAATGGAGCTTCTTCAAGCTCACTTTTATTGGCCGAAAATGTTAGCCACGGTTCATCATGTGGTTAGTCGTTGTTCTACTTGTCAAAGGGCCAAGATGGTGTTTCACAAAGGTCTCTACAAGCCTTTGCCAGTTCCGGAAAGACCTTGGGAAGATGTGAGCATGGATTTCATTGTGGCTTTACCTAGAACTCAAAGGGGTAAAGACTCAATCATGGTGGTTGTTGATCGGTTTTCGAAAATGGCTCATTTCATTCCTTGTCACAAGACCGACGATGCTATGAAAGTGGCTAAGTTGTATTTTGAAGAAGTGGTTCGTTTTCATGGGGTGCCACGCACCATTGTGTCCGATCGTGATACAAAGTTCCTTAGTCATTTTTGGAAATCAATTTGGCGCCTAATGGGAACAAAGCTACTGTTTTCTACTTCACACCATCCACAAACCGATGGTCAAACCGAAGTGGTGAATAGAATACTTGGTTCTTTGCTTAGAACCTTGGTTAGTAAGAGTGCTAAGGATTGGGATGTCAAGCTAGCTCATGCCGAATTTGCTTACAATCGGACTCCTAGTTCTACTACAAAGTACTCTCCTTTTGAAGTGGTCTATGGTGTCAATCCTTTTGTTCCTATTGATCTCATAGCTTTGCCACAAGACAAGTTCGTTCATGGTGGAGCTAAGGAACAAGCCGAGTTCATGTTGAAGGTCCACAAAGAAGTAAGGAAGAACATTGAGAAAGCAAATGAAGTCTACAAGAAGCAAGCCAACAAGAGGGTGAAAAACGTGAAGCAATTTGAAGTTGGTGACTTAGTGTGGATTTACATGAGAAAAGAGAGGTTTCCTAGCAAAAGAAAGAACAAACTTATGCCAAGAGCCGAAGGTCCATTTGAAATCGTGGAAAAGATCAATGACAATGCATACAAGGTTGATTTGGGGGGCCAATTTGGTGTCTCAAGCACATTCAACGTTGGGGACCTTGCTCCTTACTTTGATGATGACGAATTGAGGGCAATTCCTTTTGAAGAAGTGGAGGATGACCAATATGGTCAAAGTTCTAATGTTCAAAGCCTTGAAGTCCAAGTTCAAGACAATACAAAGGAATTATTTCTGTCCAAATCATTCCTTAATCCTTTACACGGTTTTGGTCCGAAAGTTTTTACAAGGGGTTTCACTTCACTTAGTGTAATTAACCTTGTAGAAAGTATCTAGCAAGTGACAGTTTCTACCGGCTCCAAATGCACGTTTAATGGGCATCGGTTACAAGCTAAATTGGTGGCGGTTTGGGCGTATTTTATGCTAGCCGTTTGTAAGTTACTTGGGCTGATTAAAGTGGCGTGTTTCATGGCACTTGTTGGGCGTACATTATGGAGTGTGTTGGCTGAACATTGCACCTCATTATTCGGGGGTTACGTGTGGATATTGTGGCTGGGATAAAGGCATTAAAATAGGAGTTACAAAGCTTGAATAAAAGGCGTGAATCAAGGCTTTGAAATGGGGGTTACAAAGACCTGAAAGAGTAGCTGTTTTAGGCGTGTGTGAGATGCTCTTTGGATACTGTTTTGATGTGTAAACAAGATGAGAAACCTTGTTACGACAATGATAAGTTTAACAGAAGGTTAAATGATTTTAAGTTTCAATTGTCACGAGATTAGTTTTAGTTAGGGGAACACTCACCCTAAGCTAAGAATATAGCAAAGAGGAACTCTCACTCGTTTGCTTGGGATAGTTTAGATAAGGGAACTCTCACCAAATCGTAAACTACAAGTTTTAATCTTGGGAACTCTCACCAAAACTAACACTCTTCAAATTTGGATACTCAAATTTGGAAAACAAAGTGAGCTAAACACAAGTCACTTCAATTGGCAAAACACACGTTTTGGGCAAAAAAAATACTTCGATTCCTTTTTCATTCATTCAAAGTATGCTATTTATAGCACCAATACAATCTTTTCACTTGCCTACTTTAATTAACAAAATGAAATAAACAAACAGAAATTAACTAAAGAAATAAGTGGTTAACACACGTCCCACTTTACTCCATTACAAACATAATTAAACTAATTAAAAGAACTAAAAACTAGGCTTGAAACAAGGGAAAATGACCAGCCAAAATAGCATCCAAAGAGCATCTCACACACGCCCAAAACAGCTACTCTTCAAGTTTTGTAACTCCCAATTCAAGGCCTTGATTCACGCCTTTTATTCAAGCTTTGTAACTCCTATTTTAATGCCTTTATTCCAGCAACAATTCCCACACATAACCCCCGAATAATGAGGTGCAATGTTCAGCCAATAAACTCCATATTTCACGCCCAACAAGTGCCATGAAACACGCCACTTTAATCAGCCCAAGTAACTTACAAACGGCTAGCATAAAATACGCCCAAACCGCCACCAATTTAGCTTGTAACTGATGCCCATTAAACGTGCATTTGGAGCCGGTAAAACCCTCACTTGCTAGATACTTTTTACAAGGTTAATTACACTAAGTGAAGTGAAACCCCTTGTAAAAACTTTCGGACCAAAACCGTGTAAAGGATTAAGGAACGATTTGGACAGAAATAATTCCTTTGTATTGCCTTGAACTTGGACCTCAAGGCTTTGAACATTAGAACTTTGACCATATTGGTCATCCTCCTCTTCTTCAAAAGGAATTGCCCTCAATTCGTCATCATCAAAGTAAGGAGCAAGGTCCCCAACGTTGAATGTGCTTGAGACACCAAATTGGCCCCCCAAATCAACCTTGTATGCATTGTCATTGACCTTTTCCACGATTTCAAATGGACCTTCGGCTCTTGGCATAAGTTTGTTCTTTCTTTTGCTAGGAAACCTCTCTTTTCTCATGTAAATCCACACTAAGTCACCAACTTCAAATTGCTTCACGTTTTTCACCCTCTTGTTGGCTTGCTTCTTGTAGACTTCATTTGCTTTCTCAATGTTCTTCCTTACTTCTTTGTGGACCTTCAACATGAACTCGGCTTGTTCCTTAGCTCCACCATGAACGAACTTGTCTTGTGGCAAAGCTATGAGATCAATAGGAACAAAAGGATTGACACCATAGACCACTTCAAAAGGAGAGTACTTTGTAGTAGAACTAGGAGTCCGATTGTAAGCAAATTCGGCATGAGCTAGCTTGACATCCCAATCCTTAGCACTCTTACTAACCAAGGTTCTAAGCAAAGAACCAAGTATTCTATTCACCACTTCGGTTTGACCATCGGTTTGTGGATGGTGTGAAGTAGAAAACAGTAGCTTTGTTCCCATTAGGCGCCAAATTGATTTCCAAAAATGACTAAGGAACTTTGTATCACGATCGGACACAATGGTGCGTGGCACCCCATGAAAACGAACCACTTCTTCAAAATACAACTTAGCCACTTTCATAGCATCGTCGGTCTTGTGACAAGGAATGAAATGAGCCATTTTCGAAAACCGATCAACAACCACCATGATTGAGTCTTTACCCCTTTGAGTTCTAGGTAAAGCCACAATGAAATCCATGCTCACATCTTCCCAAGGTCTTTCCGGAACTGGCAAAGGCTTGTAGAGACCTTTGTGAAACACCATCTTGGCCCTTTGACAAGTAGAACAACGACTAACCACATGGTGAACCGTGGCTAACATTCTCGGCCAATAAAAGTGAGCTTGAAGAAGCTCCATTGTTTTTTGAATCCCAACGTGACCAGCTAGACCTCCTCCATGAGCTTCATGAATCAACAAGCTTCTAATTGGACACTTAGGAATGCATAACCGATTTCCCTTAAAAAGAAAGCCATCATGTAAGGAAAATAAGTCATATACTCCATGAACACACTTCGGCATTACTCCATTGAAATCGCCATCTTCCTTGTAGTATTCCTTGATCAAATCAAACCCAAGGACCTTTGCTTCGACAACTCCAAGCAAATTATGCCTCCTAGATAAGGCATCCGCAACAACATTAGCCTTTCCACTCTTGTATTTAGAAGAAAAGTTAAATGTTTGCAAGAATTCAACCCATTTAGCATGTCTTGAATTCAACTTCTTTTGTCCATGGATGAACCTTAAAGATTCATGATCCGAATGCAATATGAACGGTTGTGGTCTCAAGTAATGTGACCAATGATCTAGAGCTCGTACCATAGCATAGAACTCTTTATCATAGGTGGAATAATTCAACTTGCCTTGACTCAACTTCTCACTGAAATAAGCAATTGGACGCCCTTCTTGAATCAAGACTGCTCCAATCCCCTTCCCACTTGCGTCACACTCCACTTCAAATGGTTTGGAAAAATCAGGGAGTGCAAGAATAGGGGTATTGCACATTTTCTCCTTGACTTCTTCAAAGGCCTTTTGAGCTTGTGTAGTCCACTCAAACGTCCCCTTCTTAGTACACTCAGTTATAGGAGCCATGAGTGTGCTAAAATTCTTGATAAATCTTCTATAGAAAGAAGCTAGGCCATGGAAAGAACGGACCTCCGTGAGTGTTTTCGGACTAGGCCATGATTGAATTGCTTCAACCTTGCAAGGATCCACTTTCACGCCATTACCTGAAACTATGTAACCAAGAAAAGTGACCTCATATAACATAAAATCACATTTTTCAAGTTTCCCATACAATTTTTGCGTTCTTAAAACAAAAAAAACTTGAAACAGATGATCTAAATGTTCATCCTCATTTTTAGAGTAAATAAGGATATCATCAAGGTACACCACCACGAACTTGCCAAGAAATGGCCTCAACACCTCGTTCATCAATCTCATGAACGTGCTAGGTGCATTGGTCAATCCAAACGGCATCACGAGCCATTCATACAACCCATGCTTTGTCTTGAACGCAGTCTTCCATTCATCGCCTTCCCTCATACGAATTTGATGGTAACCACTCCTCAAATCAACTTTTGAGAATACATTCGAACCACTCAATTCGTCCAACATATCATCAAGTCTTGGAATTGGAAATCTGTACTTGATAGTAATATTATTAACAGCTCTACTATCAATACACATGCGCCAAGTACCATCTTTTTTTGGGACCAACAAAGCAGGAACCGCACATGGACTCATAGACTCACGCACATAACCCATACCCATCAACTCTTCAATTTGTCTTTGCAACTCCTTAGTTTCTAAAGGGTTACATCTATAGGCAGGTTTATTTGGTAGAGGTGCGCCTGGAATGAGATCAATTTGATGCTCAATTCCTCTCAAGGGTGGTAATCCCTTAGGTAACTCATCAGGAAAAACATCCTCAAACTCTTTAATCAATTTTGCAAGTCTAGGATTTTGACTCACAAATTTTTCATGAATTTCTTTGGAGTATAACATGAATATCTCTCCCTCACCTTCAAACTCCCTCTCAAATTCTTTACAAGACAATAAAGAAATTTGTGATTTTTGTGGTTGTGAAAACCGTGGGGGTGGTAAAGGGTGCAATTTCTTTTGTTTCCCTTGGTGAGTGATAGTGTAAGTGTTATGGTACCCATCATGAATGGATTTTTTATCAGATTGCCAAGGTCTACCAAGAAGAATATGACAAGCATCCATTAAAACAACATCACATAATTGACTATCATGATATGAACCAATCGAAAAATTCACCATGCATTGCTTTCTAACCCCAGTACTAGCATTAGAATCTAACCAACTCAATTTGTAAGGATGTGGATGATTAGTGGTGGTAAGCCCCAGTCTAGACACTACAGTTTTCGACACAGTATTAGCCTCACTGCCCCCATCAATAATTAAATCACATACCTCGTCACCAACTTTACATTTGGTGATGAAAATGTGTTGCCTTTGTGGCGCCAAAGGTTCCTCCACACGAGCTTGCAATGCTCTCCTAACCACCAAGTTCGTTTTGTCCTCTATCTCAGGATAGCAATGGTCCTCCTCCTCATCCTTTTCATGCGGGGTCACATCCTTCTCTTCTTCAGACTCAAATTCCTCCCAATTGATGCTTTGGGTGGCTATGAGTTTAACCTCTTGCATGGTTAAGGCTCTTGAATTAGGACAATCTTTTTTATAATGTCCTCTACCTCCACACTTGTAACATACAATGTCACTAAGCTTGAAGTCTTTCGTGTTCTTCTTAGATGGCTCATTAGACTTGTTAAAAGAAGAACCCTCCTTCGAGGTGAAGGGTGGTTTACGTACCACTGGAGTAGTGGTAGGTGCTTTCTTCTTTTTTCTTTTAGCATCAAACTTTGTCACGAGTTTGCAAGCTTCCACAAACGTGAGGTTAGTGTAACCTTCAAGTTTGTCTTGTAACTCTTGATCCAACCCAGCTACAAAACGTCCCAACTTCAGCTCTTCATTTTCAGTCACCTCACACACAATGGCAAGCCTATCAAACTCTTTGATATAGTCTTCCACTGAGTCGCCATTTTGTTGCAGAGTACTCCATTTCACATACTGATCTTGCTTGTAATTGTGAGGAATGAAACGATCTCTCATTCTTTTCTTCAGCTTTTCCCAAGTGGAAATGTGAGCCTTACCCCTAAGGGTACGCCCTCTTTGTTCTCCTTGCAACCAACTGTCACCATAGCCCTTCAGTTTGACTTTGGCTATCTTGTACTGTTGAACCGTCTCATGGATGTCCTTGTACTCAAAGTACCTTTCCAAGGATTTCTCCCACTCCAAGTACTTCTCCGGATCAAGTGTCCCATCAAAGGTAGGAACGTCCACTTTGAGACTCCTATCTTCCCTCCTAGGTGGAGGTTCTTCACCTTGATCTCTCCTGTCTTGCTCGTTCATGAGCCTTGCCATCAAGGCAGCAAGGTTCCCTTGTAGATTGGCATTGGTTTCGGCCAACCTTTCCTGACTAGCAATGGATCGGTTAAGAGCTTCCAATGCTGTCCTCAGGTCTGGATTCTCTCCCATGGTATGTAGGTATTCGACCCCTTTGGAAAAATTTAAGAAAATTTTCCCCCTACCTGACGCGCCAAATGATGTGTAAACAAGATGAGAAACCTTGTTACGACAATGATAAGTTTAACAGAAGGTTAAATGATTTTAAGTTTCAATTGTCACGAGATTAGTTTTAGTTAGGGGAACACTCACCCTAAGCTAAGAATATAGCAAAGAGGAACTCTCACTCGTTTGCTTGGGATAGTTTAGATAAGGGAACTCTCACCAAATCGTAAACTACAAGTTTTAATCTTGGGAACTCTCACCAAAACTAACACTCTTCAAATTTGGATACTCAAATTTGGAAAACAAAGTGAGCTAAACACAAGTCACTTCAATTGGCAAAACACACGTTTTGGGCAAAAAAAATACTTCGATTCCTTTTTCATTCATTCAAAGTATGCTATTTATAGCACCAATACAATCTTTTCACTTGCCTACTTTAATTAACAAAATGAAATAAACAAACAGAAATTAACTAAAGAAATAAGTGGTTAACACACGTCCCACTTTACTCCATTACAAACATAATTAAACTAATTAAAAGAACTAAAAACTAGGCTTGAAACAAGGGAAAATGACCAGCCAAAATAGCATCCAAAGAGCATCTCACACACGCCCAAAACAGCTACTCTTCAAGTTTTGTAACTCCCAATTCAAGGCCTTGATTCACGCCTTTTATTCAAGCTTTGTAACTCCTATTTTAATGCCTTTATTCCAGCAACAATTCCCACACATAACCCCCGAATAATGAGGTGCAATGTTCAGCCAATAAACTCCATATTTCACGCCCAACAAGTGCCATGAAACACGCCACTTTAATCAGCCCAAGTAACTTACAAACGGCTAGCATAAAATACGCCCAAACCGCCACCAATTTAGCTTGTAACTGATGCCCATTAAACGTGCATTTGGAGCCGGTAAAACCCTCACTTGCTAGATACTTTTTACAAGGTTAATTACACTAAGTGAAGTGAAACCCCTTGTAAAAACTTTCGGACCAAAACCGTGTAAAGGATTAAGGAACGATTTGGACAGAAATAATTCCTTTGTATTGCCTTGAACTTGGACCTCAAGGCTTTGAACATTAGAACTTTGACCATATTGGTCATGTTTTGACTGATCATTTTCCCTTGTTTTAAGCCTAGTCTTTAGTCCTTTTAATTAGTTTAATTATGTTTGTAATGGAGTAAAGTGGGACGTGTATTAACCACTTATTTCCTTAGTTAATTTCTTTTTGTTTATTTCTTTTTGTTAATTAAAGTAGGCAAGTTAAAAGGTTGTATGGATGCTATATATAGCATACTTTGAATGAATGAAAAAAGAATCGAAGAATATTTGCCCAAAACGTGTGTTTTGATAATTGAAGTGACTTGTGTTTAGTTCACTTTGTTTTCCAAATTTGAGTATCCAAATTTGAAGAGTGTTAGTTTTGGTGAGAGTTCCCAAGATTAAAACTTGTAGTTTACGATTTGGTGAGAGTTCCCTTATCTAAACTATCCCAAGCAAACGAGTGAGAGTTCCTCTTTGCTATATCCTTAGCTTAGGGTGAGTGTTCCCCTAACTAAACTAATCTCGTGACAATTGAAACTTAAAATCATTTAACCTTCTGTTAAACTTATCATTGTCGTAACAAGGTTTCTCATCTTGTTTACACATCAGAATGTATTAGACTTCAATATAATTCAAAAAGCTTTGTTTGAATGTATTTGACTTTCATTTGATTCAATTAGCTTTGTTGAATGCATTTGACTTTCATATGATTCAAAAAGCTTTGTTTGAATGTGTTTGACTTTCATTTGATTCAATTAGCGTTGTAGAATGCATTAGACTTTAATTTGATTCAAAAAGCTTTGTTTGAATGTATTTTACTTTCATTTGATTCAATTAGCTTTTTTTGAATGTGTTTGACTTTCATTAGATTCAATTAGCTTTGTTGAATGCATTTGACTTTAATTTGATTCAAAAAGCTTTGTTTGAATGTGTTTAACTTTCCGTGGATAATTAGCTTTGTTTGAATATGTTTGACTTTAATTTGATTCAACAAGCTTTGTTTGAATGTGTTTGACTATCATTTGATTCAATTAGCTTTATAGAATTTGTTTGACTTTCTTTTGATTAAATTAGCTTTGTTGAATGTAATAGACTTTAATTTGATTTAAAAAGCTTTGTTTTAATGTGTTTGACTTTCATTTGATTAATTTAGCTTTGTTTGAATGTGTTTGACTTTCATTTGATTCAATTAGCTTTGTTGAATGCAATAGACTTTAATTTGATTTAAAAAGCTTTGTTTTAATGCATTTGACTTTCATTTTATTCAATTAGCTTTGTTTGAATGTGTTTGACTTTCATTTGATTCAATTAGGTTTGTTGAATGCATTAGACTTTCATTGGATTCAATTAGCTTTGTTTGTATGTGTTTCATTTTCAATTGATTCAATTAGCTTTGTAGAATGCATTTTACATTCATTTTATTCAAAAAGCTTTGTTTATATGGGTTTAACTTTCATTGGATTTAATTAGCTCTGTTTGAATGTGTTTGAATTAAATTTGATTCATAAATCTTGTTTGAATGTGTTTGACTTTCATTTGATTCAATTAGCTTCGTTGAATGCATCTGACTTTCATTTGATTCAATTAGCTTTGTTGAATGCATTTGACTTTCATATGATTCAAAAAGCTTTGTTTGAATGTGTTTGACTATCATTTGATTAAATTAGCTTTGTAGAATGCATTAGACTTTAATTTGATTCAATTAGCTTTGTTCATGTGTTAACCTTTCATTTGATTCAATTAGCTTTGTTTGAATGTGTTTGACTTTCATTTGATTTAATTAGCTTTGTTAGAATGTGTTTAACTTTCATTTGATTCTATTAGCTTTGGAGAATGCATTTGACTTTCGTTTGATTCAATTTGCTTTGTTAAATGCATTTGACTTTAATTTGACTCAAAAACTTTGTTTTAATGTGTTTGACTTTCATTTGATTCAATTAGTTTTGTAGAATGCATTTGACCCTCATTTGATTCAATTAGCTTTATTGAATGTATTAGACTTCAATATAATTCAAAAAGCTTTGTTTGAATGTATTTGACTTTCATTTGATTCAATTAGCTTTGTTGAATGCATTTGACTTTCATATGATTCAAAAAGCTTTGTTTGAATGTGTTTGACTTTCATATGATTCAATTAGCGTTGTAGAATGCATTAGACTTTAATTTGATTCAAAAAGCTTTGTTTGAATGTATTTTACTTTCATTTGATTCAATTAGCTTTTTTTTAATGTGTTTGACTTTCATTAGATTCAATTAGCTTTGTTGAATGCATTTGACTTTAATTTGATTCAAAAAGCTTTGTTTGAATGTGTTTAACTTTCCGTGGATAATTAGCTTTGTTTGAATATGTTTGACTTTAATTTGATTCAACAAGCTTTGTTTGAATGTGTTGACTATCATTTGATTCAATTAGCTTTATAGAATTTGTTTGACTTTCATTTGATTAAATTAGCTTTGTTGATTGCAATAGACTTTAATTTGATTTAAAAAGCTTTGTTTTAATGTGTTTGACTTTCATTTGATTAATTTAGCTTTGTTTGAATGTGTTTGACTTTCATTTGATTCAATTAGCTTTGTTGAATGCAATAGACTTTAATTTGATTTAAAAAGCTTTGTTTTAATGCATTTGACTTTCATTTTATTCAATTAGCTTTGTTTGAATGTGTTTGACTTTCATTTGATTCAATTAGGTTTGTTGAATGCATTAGACTTTCATTGGATTCAATTAGCTTTGTTTGTATGTGTTTCATTTTCAATTGATTCAATTAGCTTTGTAGAATGCATTTTACATTCATTTTATTCAAAAAGCTTTGTTTAAATGGGTTTGACTTTCATTGGATTTAATTAGCTCTGTTTGAATGTGTTTGAATTAAATTTGATTCATAAATCTTGTTTGAATGTGTTTGACTTTCATTTGATTCAATTAGCTTCGTTGAATGCATTAGACTTTAATTTGAGTTAAAAATCTTTATTTGAATGTGTTTGACTTTCATTGGATTCAATTAGCTTTGTTTGAATGTGTTTGACCTTCATTTGATTCAATTAGCCTTGTTTAAATGTGTTTGACTTTCATTTGATTCAATTAGCTTTGTTCATGTGTTAACCTTTCATTTGATTCAATTAGCTTTGTTTGAATGTGTTTGACTTTCATTTGATTTAATTAGCTTTGTTAGAATGTGTTTAACTTTCATTTGATTCTATTAGCTTTGGAGAATGCATTTGACTTTCGTTTGATTCAATTAGCTTTGTTGAATGCATTTGACTTTAATTTGACTCAAAAACTTTGTTTGAATGTGTTTGATTTTCATTTGATTCAACTATGTTTGTTTTAATGTGTTTGACTTTCATTTGATTCAATTAGTTTTGTAGAATGCATTTGACCCTCATTTGATTCAATTAGCTTTATTGAATGTATTAGACTTCAATATAATTCAAAAAGCTTTGTTTGAATGTATTTGACTTTCATTTGATTCAATTAGCTTTGTTGAATGCATTTGACTTTCATATGATTCAAAAAGCTTTGTTTGAATGTGTTTGACTTTCATTTGATTCAATTAGCGTTGTAGAATGCATTAGACTTTAATTTGATTCAAAAAGCTTTGTTTGAATGTATTTTACTTTCATTTGATTCAATTAGCTTTTTTTGAATGTGTTTGACTTTCATTAGATTCAATTAGCTTTGTTGAATGCATTTGACTTTAATTTGATTCAAAAAGCTTTGTTTGAATGTGTTTAACTTTCCGTGGATAATTAGCTTTGTTTGAATATGTTTGACTTTAATTTGATTCAACAAGCTTTGTTTGAATGTGTTTGACTATCATTTGATTCAATTAGCTTTATAGAATTTGTTTGACTTTCATTTGATTAAATTAGCTTTGTTGAATGCAATAGACCTTAATTTGATTTAAAAAGCTTTGTTTTAATGTGTTTGACTTTCATTTGATTCAATTAGCTTTGTTTGAATGTGTTTGACTTTCATTTGATTCAATTAGCTTTGTTGAATGCAATAGACTTTAATTTGATTTAAAAAGCTTTGTTTTAATGTGTTTGACTTTCATTTTATTCAATTAGCTTTGTTTGAATGTGTTTGACTTTCATTTGATTCAATTAGGTTTGTTGAATGCATTAGACTTTCATTGGATTCAATTAGCTTTGTTTGTATGTGTTTCATTTTCAATTGATTCAATTAGCTTTGTAGAATGCATTTTACATTCATTTTATTCAAAAAGCTTTGTTTAAATGGGTTTGACTTTCATTGGATTTAATTAGCTCTGTTTGAATGTGTTTGAATTAAATTTGATTCATAAATCTTGTTTGAATGTGTTTGACTTTCATTTGATTCAATTAGCTTTGTTGAATGCATTAGACTTTAATTTGAGTTAAAAAGCTTTATTTGAATGTGTTTGACTTTCATTGGATTCAATTAGCTTTGTTTGAATGTGTTTGACCTTCATTTGATTCAATTAGCCTTGTTTGAATGTGTTTGACTTTCATTTGATTCAATTAGCTTTGTTCATGTGTTAACCTTTCATTTGATTCAATTAGCTTTGTTTGAATGTGTTTGACTTTCATTTGATTTAATTAGCTTTGTTAGAATGTGTTTAACTTTCATTTGATTCTATTAGCTTCGGAGAATGCATTTGACTTTCGTTTGATTCAATTAGCTTTGTTGAATGCATTTGACTTTAATTTGACTCAAAAACTTTGTTTGAATGTGTTTGATTTTCATTTTATTCAACTATGTTTGTTTTAATGTGTTTGACTTTCATTTGATTCAATTAGTTTTGTAGAATGCATTTGACCCTCATTTGATTCAATTAGCTTTATTGAATGTATTAGACTTCAATATAATTCCAAAAGCTTTGTTTGAATGTATTTGACTTTCATTTGATTCAATTAGCTTTGTTGAATGCATTTGACTTTCATATGATTCAAAAAGCTTTGTTTGAATGTGTTTGACTTTCATTTGATTCAATTAGCGTTGTAGAATGCATTAGACTTTAATTTGATTCAAAAAGCTTTGTTTGAATGTATTTTACTTTCATTTGATTCAATTAGCTTTTTTTGAATGTGTTTGACTTTCATTAGATTCAATTAGCTTTGTTGAATGCATTTGACTTTAATTTGATTCAAAAAGCTTTGTTTGAATGTGTTTAACTTTCCGTGGATAATTAGCTTTGTTTGAATATGTTTGACTTTAATTTGATTCAACAAGCTTTGTTTGAATGTGTTTGACTATCATTTGATTCAATTAGCTTTATAGAATTTGTTTGACTTTCATTTGATTAAATTAGCTTTGTTGAATGCAATAGACTTTAATTTGATTTAAAAAGCTTTGTTTTAATGTGTTTGACTTTCATTTGATTCAATTAGCTTTGTTTGAATGTGTTTGACTTTCATTTGATTCAATTAGCTTTGTTGAATGCAATAGACTTTAATTTGATTTAAAAAGCTTTGTTTTAATGTGTTTGACTTTCATTTTATTCAATTAGCTTTGTTTGAATGTGTTTGACTTTCATTTGATTCAATTAGGTTTGTTTAATGCATTAGACTTTCATTGGATTCAATTAGCTTTGTTTGTATGTGTTTCATTTTCAATTGATTCAATTAGCTTTGTAGAATGCATTTTACATTCATTTTATTCAAAAAGCTTTGTTTAAATGGGTTTGACTTTCATTGGATTTAATTAGCTCTGTTTGAATGTGTTTGAATTAAATTTGATTCATAAATCTTGTTTGAATGTGTTTGACTTTCATTTGATTCAATTAGCTTCGTTGAATGCATTAGACTTTAATTTGAGTTAAAAAGCTTTATTTGAATGTGTTTGACTTTCATTGGATTCAATTAGCTTTGTTTGAATGTGTTTGACCTTCATTTGATTCAATTAGCCTTGTTTGAATGTGTTTGACTTTCATTTGATTCAATTAGCTTTGTTCATGTGTTAACCTTTCATTTGATTCAATTAGCTTTGTTTGAATGTGTTTGACTTTCATTTGATTTAATTAGCTTTGTTAGAATGTGTTTAACTTTCATTTGATTCTATTAGCTTTGGAGAATGCATTTGACTTTCGTTTGATTCAATTAGCTTTGTTGAATGCATTTGACTTTAATTTGACTCAAAAACTTTGTTTGAATGTGTTTGATTTTCATTTGATTCAACTATGTTTGTTTTAATGTGTTTGACTTTCATTTGATTCAATGAGTTTTGTACAATGCATTTGACCCTCATTTGATTCAATTAGCTTTATTGAATGTATTAGACTTCAATATAATTCAAAAAGCTTTGTTTGAATGTATTTGACTTTCATTTGATTCAATTAGCTTTGTTGAATGCATTTGACTTTCATATGATTCAAAAAGCTTTGTTTGAATGTGTTTGACTTTCATTTGATTCAATTAGCGTTGTAGAATGCATTAGACTTTAATTTGATTCAAAAAGCTTTGTTTGAATGTATTTTACTTTCATTTGATTCAATTAGCTTTTTTTGAATGTGTTTGACTTTCATTAGATTCAATTAGCTTTGTTGAATGCATTTGACTTTAATTTGATTCAAAAAGCTTTGTTTGAATGTGTTTAACTTTCCGTGGATAATTAGCTTTGTTTGAATATGTTTGACTTTAATTTGATTCAACAAGCTTTGTTTGAATGTGTTTGACTATCATTTGATTCAATTAGCTTTATAGAATTTGTTTGACTTTCATTTGATTAAATTAGCTTTGTTGAATGCAATAGACCTTAATTTGATTTAAAAAGCTTTGTTTTAATGTGTTTGACTTTCATTTGATTCAATTAGCTTTGTTTGAATGTGTTTGACTTTCATTTGATTCAATTAGCTTTGTTGAATGCAATAGACTTTAATTTGATTTAAAAAGCTTTGTTTTAATGTGTTTGACTTTCATTTTATTCAATTAGCTTTGTTTGAATGTGTTTGACTTTCATTTGATTCAATTAGGTTTGTTGAATGCATTAGACTTTCATTGGATTCAATTAGCTTTGTTTGTATGTGTTTCATTTTCAATTGATTCAATTAGCTTTGTAGAATGCATTTTACATTCATTTTATTCAAAAAGCTTTGTTTATATGGGTTTAACTTTCATTGGATTTAATTAGCTCTGTTTGAATGTGTTTGAATTAAATTTGATTCATAAATCTTGTTTGAATGTGTTTGACTTTCATTTGATTCAATTAGCTTCGTTGAATGCATCTGACTTTCATTTGATTCAATTAACTTTGTTGAATGCATTTGACTTTCATATGATTCAAAAAGCTTTGTTTGAATGTGTTTGACTATCATTTGATTAAATTAGCTTTGTAGAATGCATTAGACTTTAATTTGATTCAATTAGCTTTGTTCATGTGTTAACCTTTCATTTGATTCAATTAGCTTTGTTTGAATGTGTTTGACTTTCATTTGATTTAATTAGCTTTGTTAGAATGTGTTTAACTTTCATTTGATTCTATTAGCTTTGGAGAATGCATTTGACTTTCGTTTGATTCAATTTGCTTTGTTAAATGCATTTGACTTTAATTTGACTCAAAAACTTTGTTTTAATGTGTTTGACTTTCATTTGATTCAATTAGTTTTGTAGAATGCATTTGACCCTCATTTGATTCAATTAGCTTTATTGAATGTATTAGACTTCAATATAATTCAAAAAGCTTTGTTTGAATGTATTTGACTTTCATTTGATTCAATTAGCTTTGTTGAATGCATTTGACTTTCATATGATTCAAAAAGCTTTGTTTGAATGTGTTTGACTTTCATATGATTCAATTAGCGTTGTAGAATGCATTAGACTTTAATTTGATTCAAAAAGCTTTGTTTGAATGTATTTTACTTTCATTTGATTCAATTAGCTTTTTTTGAATGTGTTTGACTTTCATTAGATTCAATTAGCTTTGTTGAATGCATTTGACTTTAATTTGATTCAAAAAGCTTTGTTTGAATGTGTTTAACTTTCCGTGGATAATTAGCTTTGTTTGAATATGTTTGACTTTAATTTGATTCAACAAGCTTTGTTTGAATGTGTTTGACTATCATTTGATTCAATTAGCTTTATAGAATTTGTTTGACTTTCATTTGATTAAATTAGCTTTGTTGATTGCAATAGACTTTAATTTGATTTAAAAAGCTTTGTTTTAATGTGTTTGACTTTCATTTGATTAATTTAGCTTTGTTTGAATGTGTTTGACTTTCATTTGATTCAATTAGCTTTGTTGAATGCAATAGACTTTAATTTGATTTAAAAAGCTTTGTTTTAATGCATTTGACTTTCATTTTATTCAATTAGCTTTGTTTGAATGTGTTTGACTTTCATTTGATTCAATTAGGTTTGTTGAATGCATTAGACTTTCATTGGATTCAATTAGCTTTGTTTGTATGTGTTTCATTTTCAATTGATTCAATTAGCTTTGTAGAATGCATTTTACATTCATTTTATTCAAAAAGCTTTGTTTATATGGGTTTAACTTTCATTGGATTTAATTAGCTCTGTTTGAATGTGTTTGAATTAAATTTGATTCATAAATCTTGTTTGAATGTGTTTGACTTTCATTTGATTCAATTAGCTTCGTTGAATGCATCTGACTTTCATTTGATTCAATTAACTTTGTTGAATGCATTTGACTTTCATATGATTCAAAAAGCTTTGTTTGAATGTGTTTGACTATCATTTGATTAAATTAGCTTTGTAGAATGCATTAGACTTTAATTTGATTCAATTAGCTTTGTTCATGTGTTAACCTTTCATTTGATTCAATTAGCTTTGTTTGAATGTGTTTGACTTTCATTTGATTTAATTAGCTTTGTTAGAATGTGTTTAACTTTCATTTGATTCTATTAGCTTTGGAGAATGCATTTGACTTTCGTTTGATTCAATTTGCTTTGTTAAATGCATTTGACTTTAATTTGACTCAAAAACTTTGTTTTAATGTGTTTGACTTTCATTTGATTCAATTAGTTTTGTAGAATGCATTTGACCCTCATTTGATTCAATTAGCTTTATTGAATGTATTAGACTTCAATATAATTCAAAAAGCTTTGTTTGAATGTATTTGACTTTCATTTGATTCAATTAGCTTTGTTGAATGCATTTGACTTTCATATGATTCAAAAAGCTTTGTTTGAATGTGTTTGACTTTCATATGATTCAATTAGCGTTGTAGAATGCATTAGACTTTAATTTGATTCAAAAAGCTTTGTTTGAATGTATTTTACTTTCATTTGATTCAATTAGCTTTTTTTGAATGTGTTTGACTTTCATTAGATTCAATTAGCTTTGTTGAATGCATTTGACTTTAATTTGATTCAAAAAGCTTTGTTTGAATGTGTTTAACTTTCCGTGGATAATTAGCTTTGTTTGAATATGTTTGACTTTAATTTGATTCAACAAGCTTTGTTTGAATGTGTTTGACTATCATTTGATTCAATTAGCTTTATAGAATTTGTTTGACTTTCATTTGATTAAATTAGCTTTGTTGATTGCAATAGACTTTAATTTGATTTAAAAAGCTTTGTTTTAATGTGTTTGACTTTCATTTGATTAATTTAGCTTTGTTTGAATGTGTTTGACTTTCATTTGATTCAATTAGCTTTGTTGAATGCAATAGACTTTAATTTGATTTAAAAAGCTTTGTTTTAATGCATTTGACTTTCATTTTATTCAATTAGCTTTGTTTGAATGTGTTTGACTTTCATTTGATTCAATTAGGTTTGTTGAATGCATTAGACTTTCATTGGATTCAATTAGCTTTGTTTGTATGTGTTTCATTTTCAATTGATTCAATTAGCTTTGTAGAATGCATTTTACATTCATTTTATTCAAAAAGCTTTGTTTAAATGGGTTTGACTTTCATTGGATTTAATTAGCTCTGTTTGAATGTGTTTGAATTAAATTTGATTCATAAATCTTGTTTGAATGTGTTTGACTTTCATTTGATTCAATTAGCTTCGTTGAATGCATTAGACTTTAATTTGAGTTAAAAATCTTTATTTGAATGTGTTTGACTTTCATTGGATTCAATTAGCTTTGTTTGAATGTGTTTGACCTTCATTTGATTCAATTAGCCTTGTTTAAATGTGTTTGACTTTCATTTGATTCAATTAGCTTTGTTCATGTGTTAACCTTTCATTTGATTCAATTAGCTTTGTTTGAATGTGTTTGACTTTCATTTGATTTAATTAGCTTTGTTAGAATGTGTTTAACTTTCATTTGATTCTATTAGCTTTGGAGAATGCATTTGACTTTCGTTTGATTCAATTAGCTTTGTTGAATGCATTTGACTTTAATTTGACTCAAAAACTTTGTTTGAATGTGTTTGATTTTCATTTGATTCAACTATGTTTGTTTTAATGTGTTTGACTTTCATTTGATTCAATTAGTTTTGTAGAATGCATTTGACCCTCATTTGATTCAATTAGCTTTATTGAATGTATTAGACTTCAATATAATTCAAAAAGCTTTGTTTGAATGTATTTGACTTTCATTTGATTCAATTAGCTTTGTTGAATGCATTTGACTTTCATATGATTCAAAAAGCTTTGTTTGAATGTGTTTGACTTTCATTTGATTCAATTAGCGTTGTAGAATGCATTAGACTTTAATTTGATTCAAAAAGCTTTGTTTGAATGTATTTTACTTTCATTTGATTCAATTAGCTTTTTTTGAATGTGTTTGACTTTCATTAGATTCAATTAGCTTTGTTGAATGCATTTGACTTTAATTTGATTCAAAAAGCTTTGTTTGAATGTGTTTAACTTTCCGTGGATAATTAGCTTTGTTTGAATATGTTTGACTTTAATTTGATTCAACAAGCTTTGTTTGAATGTGTTTGACTATCATTTGATTCAATTAGCTTTATAGAATTTGTTTGACTTTCATTTGATTAAATTAGCTTTGTTGAATGCAATAGACCTTAATTTGATTTAAAAAGCTTTGTTTTAATGTGTTTGACTTTCATTTGATTCAATTAGCTTTGTTTGAATGTGTTTGACTTTCATTTGATTCAATTAGCTTTGTTGAATGCAATAGACTTTAATTTGATTTAAAAAGCTTTGTTTTAATGTGTTTGACTTTCATTTTATTCAATTAGCTTTGTTTGAATGTGTTTGACTTTCATTTGATTCAATTAGGTTTGTTGAATGCATTAGACTTTCATTGGATTCAATTAGCTTTGTTTGTATGTGTTTCATTTTCAATTGATTCAATTAGCTTTGTAGAATGCATTTTACATTCATTTTATTCAAAAAGCTTTGTTTAAATGGGTTTGACTTTCATTGGATTTAATTAGCTCTGTTTGAATGTGTTTGAATTAAATTTGATTCATAAATCTTGTTTGAATGTGTTTGACTTTCATTTGATTCAATTAGCTTCGTTGAATGCATTAGACTTTAATTTGAGTTAAAAAGCTTTATTTGAATGTGTTTGACTTTCATTGGATTCAATTAGCTTTGTTTGAATGTGTTTGACCTTCATTTGATTCAATTAGCCTTGTTTGAATGTGTTTGACTTTCATTTGATTCAATTAGCTTTGTTCATGTGTTAACCTTTCATTTGATTCAATTAGCTTTGTTTGAATGTGTTTGACTTTCATTTGATTTAATTAGCTTTGTTAGAATGTGTTTAACTTTCATTTGATTCTATTAGCTTTGGAGAATGCATTTGACTTTCGTTTGATTCAATTAGCTTTGTTGAATGCATTTGACTTTAATTTGACTCAAAAACTTTGTTTGAATGTGTTTGATTTTCATTTGATTCAACTATGTTTGTTTTAATGTGTTTGACTTTCATTTGATTCAATGAGTTTTGTAGAATGCATTTGACCCTCATTTGATTCAATTAGCTTTATTGAATGTATTAGACTTCAATATAATTCAAAAAGCTTTGTTTGAATGTATTTGACTTTCATTTGATTCAATTAGCTTTGTTGAATGCATTTGACTTTCATATGATTCAAAAAGCTTTGTTTGAATGTGTTTGACTTTCATTTGATTCAATTAGCGTTGTAGAATGCATTAGACTTTAATTTGATTCAAAAAGCTTTGTTTGAATGTATTTTACTTTCATTTGATTCAATTAGCTTTTTTTGAATGTGTTTGACTTTCATTAGATTCAATTAGCTTTGTTGAATGCATTTGACTTTAATTTGATTCAAAAAGCTTTGTTTGAATGTGTTTAACTTTCCGTGGATAATTAGCTTTGTTTGAATATGTTTGACTTTAATTTGATTCAACAAGCTTTGTTTGAATGTGTTTGACTATCATTTGATTCAATTAGCTTTATAGAATTTGTTTGACTTTCATTTGATTAAATTAGCTTTGTTGAATGCAATAGACCTTAATTTGATTTAAAAAGCTTTGTTTTAATGTGTTTGACTTTCATTTGATTCAATTAGCTTTGTTTGAATGTGTTTGACTTTCATTTGATTCAATTAGCTTTGTTGAATGCAATAGACTTTAATTTGATTTAAAAAGCTTTGTTTTAATGTGTTTGACTTTCATTTTATTCAATTAGCTTTGTTTGAATGTGTTTGACTTTCATTTGATTCAATTAGGTTTGTTGAATGCATTAGACTTTCATTGGATTCAATTAGCTTTGTTTGTATGTGTTTCATTTTCAATTGATTCAATTAGCTTTGTAGAATGCATTTTACATTCATTTTATTCAAAAAGCTTTGTTTAAATGGGTTTGACTTTCATTGGATTTAATTAGCTCTGTTTGAATGTGTTTGAATTAAATTTGATTCATAAATCTTGTTTGAATGTGTTTGACTTTCATTTGATTCAATTAGCTTCGTTGAATGCATTAGACTTTAATTTGAGTTAAAAAGCTTTATTTGAATGTGTTTGACTTTCATTGGATTCAATTAGCTTTGTTTGAATGTGTTTGACCTTCATTTGATTCAATTAGCCTTGTTTGAATGTGTTTGACTTTCATTTGATTCAATTAGCTTTGTTCATGTGTTAACCTTTCATTTGATTCAATTAGCTTTGTTTGAATGTGTTTGACTTTCATTTGATTTAATTAGCTTTGTTAGAATGTGTTTAACTTTCATTTGATTCTATTAGCTTTGGAGAATGCATTTGACTTTCGTTTGATTCAATTAGCTTTGTTGAATGCATTTGACTTTAATTTGACTCAAAAACTTTGTTTGAATGTGTTTGATTTTCATTTGATTCAACTATGTTTGTTTTAATGTGTTTGACTTTCATTTGATTCAATTAGTTTTGTAGAATGCATTTGACCCTCATTTGATTCAATTAGCTTTATTGAATGTATTAGACTTCAATATAATTCAAAAAGCTTTGTTTGAATGTATTTGACTTTCATTTGATTCAATTAGCTTTGTTGAATGCATTTGACTTTCATATGATTCAAAAAGCTTTGTTTGAATGTGTTTGACTTTCATTTGATTCAATTAGCTTTGTTCATGTGTTAACCTTTCATTTGATTCAATTAGCTTTGTTTGAATGTGTTTGACTTTCATTTGATTTAATTAGCTTTGTTAGAATGTGTTTAACTTTCATTTGATTCTATTAGCTTTGGAGAATGCATTTGACTTTCGTTTGATTCAATTAGCTTTGTTGAATGCATTTGACTTTAATTTGACTCAAAAACTTTGTTTGAATGTGTTTGATTTTCATTTGATTCAACTATGTTTGTTTTAATGTGTTTGACTTTCATTTGATTCAATTAGTTTTGTAGAATGCATTTGACCCTCATTTGATTCAATTAGCTTTATTGAATGTATTAGACTTCAATATAATTCAAAAAGCTTTGTTTGAATGTATTTGACTTTCATTTGATTCAATTAGCTTTGTTGAATGCATTTGACTTTCATATGATTCAAAAAGCTTTGTTTGAATGTGTTTGACTTTCATTTGATTCAATTAGCGTTGTAGAATGCATTAGACTTTAATTTGATTCAAAAAGCTTTGTTTGAATGTATTTTACTTTCATTTGATTCAATTAGCTTTTTTTGAATGTGTTTGACTTTCATTAGATTCAATTAGCTTTGTTGAATGCATTTGACTTTAATTTGATTCAAAAAGCTTTGTTTGAATGTGTTTAACTTTCCGTGGATAATTAGCTTTGTTTGAATATGTTTGACTTTAATTTGATTCAACAAGCTTTGTTTGAATGTGTTTGACTATCATTTGATTCAATTAGCTTTATAGAATTTGTTTGACTTTCATTTGATTAAATTAGCTTTGTTGAATGCAATAGACTTTAATTTGATTTAAAAAGCTTTGTTTTAATGTGTTTGACTTTCATTTGATTCAATTAGCTTTGTTTGAATGTGTTTGACTTTCATTTGATTCACATAGCTTTGTTGAATGCAATAGACTTTAATTTGATTTAAAAAGCTTTGTTTTAATGTGTTTGACTTTCATTTTATTCAATTAGCTTTGTTTGAATGTGTTTGACTTTCATTTGATTCAATTAGGTTTGTTGAATGCATTAGACTTTCATTGGATTCAATTAGCTTTGTTTGTATGTGTTTCATTTTCAATTGATTCAATTACCTTTGTAGAATGCATTTTACATTCATTTTATTCAAAAAGCTTTGTTTAAATGGGTTTGACTTTCATTGGATTTAATTAGCTCTGTTTGAATGTGTTTGAATTAAATTTGATTCATAAATCTTGTTTGAATGTGTTTGACTTTCATTTGATTCAATTAGCTTTGTTGAATGCATTAGACTTTAATTTGAGTTAAAAAGCTTTATTTGAATGTGTTTGACTTTCATTGGATTCAATTAGCTTTGTTTGAATGTGTTTGACCTTCATTTGATTCAATTAGCCTTGTTTGAATATGTTTGACTTTCATTTGATTCAATTAGCTTTGTTCATGTGTTAACCTTTCATTTGATTCAATTAGCTTTGTTTGAATGTGTTTGACTTTCATTTGATTTAATTAGCGTTGTTAGAATGTGTTTAACTTTCATTTGATTCTATTAGCTTTGGAGAATGCATTTGACTTTCGTTTGATTCAATTAGCTTTGTTGAATGCATTTGACTTTAATTTGACTCAAAAACATTGTTTGAATGTGTTTGATTTTCATTTGATTCAACTATGTTTGTTTTAATGTGTTTGACTTTCATTTGATTCAATTAGTTTTGTAGAATGCATTTGACCCTCATTTGATTCAATTAGCTTTATTGAATGTATTAGACTTCAATATAATTCAAAAAGCTTTGTTTCAATGTATTTGACTTTCATTTGATTCAATTAGCTTTGTTGAATGCATTTGACTTTCATATGATTCAAAAAGCTTTGTTTGAATGTGTTTGACTTTCATTTGATTCAATTAGCGTTGTAGAATGCATTAGACTTTAATTTGATTCAAAAAGCTTTGTTTTAATGTGTTTGACTTTCATTTGATTCAATTAGCTTTGTTTGAATGTGTTTGACTTTCATTTGATTCAATTAGCTTTGTTGAATGCAATAGACTTTAATTTGATTTAAAAAGCTTTGTTTTAATGTGTTTGACTTTCATTTTATTCAATTAGTTTTGTTTGAATGTGTTTGAATTTCATTTGATTCAATTAGGTTTGTTGAATGCATTAGACTTTCATTGGATTCAATTAGCTTTGTTTGTATGTGTTTCATTTTCAATTGATTCAATCACCTTTGTAGAATGCATTTTACATTCATTTTATTCAAAAAGCTTTGTTTAAATGGGTTTGACTTTCATTGGATTTAATTAGCTCTGTTTGAATGTGTTTGAATTAAATTTGATTCATAAATCTTGTTTGAATGTGTTTGACTTTCATTTGATTCAATTAGCTTTGTTGAATGCATTAGACTTTAATTTGAGTTAAAAAGCTTTATTTGAATGTGTTTGACTTTCATTGGATTCAATTAGCTTTGTTTGAATGTGTTTGACCTTCATATGATTTAATTAGCCTTGTTTGAATGTGTTTGACTTTCATTTGATTCAATTAGCTTTGTTTATGTGTTAACCTTTCATTTGATTCAATTAGCTTTGTAGAATGCATTCGACTTTTGTTTGATTCAATTAGCTTTGTTGAATGCATTTGACTTTAATTTGACTCAAAAACTTAGTTTGAATGTGTTTGTCTTTCATTTGATTCAATTAGGTTTTTTTGAATGTGTTTGACTTTCATAATTCAATTAGCTTTGTTGAATGCAATAGACTTTAATTTGTTTGAATGTGTTTGACTATCATTTGATTCAATTAGCTTTATAGAATTTGTTTGACTTTCATTTGATTAAATTAGCTTTGTTGAATGCAATAGACTTTAATTTGATTTAAAAAGCTTTGTTTTAATGTGTTTGACTTTCATTTGATTCAATTAGCTTTGTTTGAATGTGTTTGACTTTCATTTGATTCAATTAGCTTTGTTGAATGCAATAGACTTTAATTTGATTTAAAAAGCTTTGTTTTAATGTGTTTGACTTTCATTTTATTCAATTAGCTTTGTTTGAATGTTTTTGACTTTCATTTGATTCAATTAGGTTTGTTGAATGCATTAGACTTTCATTGGATTCAATTAGCTTTGTTTGTATGTGTTTCATTTTCAATTGATTCAATTAGCTTTGTAGAATGCATTTTACATTCATTTTATTCAAAAAGCTTTGTTTAAATGGGTTTGACTTTCATTGGATTTAATTAGCTCTGTTTGAATGTGTTTGAATTAAATTTGATTCATAAATCTTGTTTGAATGTGTTTGACTTTCATTTGATTCAATTAGCTTTGTTGAATGCATTAGACTTTAATTTGAGTTAAAAAGCTTTTTTTGAATGTGTTTGACTTTCATTGGATTCAATTAGCTTTGTTTGAATGTGTTTGACCTTCATATGATTCAATTAGCCTTGTTTGAATGTATTAGACTTTCATTTGATTCAATTAGCTTTGTTCATGTGTTAACCTTTCATTTGATTCAATTAGCTTTGTAGAATGCATTCGACTTTTGTTTGATTCAATTAGCTTTGTTGAATGCATTTGACTTTAATTTGACTCAAAAACTTAGTTTGAATGTGTTTGTCTTTCATTTGAATCAATTAGGTTTTTTTGAATGTGTTGGACTTTCATATGATTCAATTAGCTTTGTTTTAATGTGTTTGACTTTCATTTGATTCAATTAGCTTTGTCGAATGCATTTGACAATCATTTGATTCAATTAGCTTTGTTAAATGCATTAGACTTTAATTTGATTCAAAAAGCTTTGTTTGAATGTGTTTTACTTTCATTTGATTCAATTAGGTTTGTTGAATGCATTAGACTTTCATTGGATTCAATTAGCTTTGTTTGTATGTGTTTCATTTTCAATTGATTCAATTAGCTTTGTAGAATGCATTTTACATTCATTTTATTCAAAAAGCTTTGTTTAAATGGGTTTGACTTTCATTGGATTTAATTAGCTCTGTTTGAATGTGTTTGAATTAAATTTGATTCATAAATCTTGTTTGAATGTGTTTGACTTTCATTTGATTCAATTAGCTTTGTTGAATGCATTAGACTTTAATTTGAGTTAAAAAGCTTTTTTTGAATGTGTTTGACTTTCATTGGATTCAATTAGCTTTGTTTGAATGTGTTTGACCTTCATATGATTCAATTAGCCTTGTTTGAATGTATTAGACTTTCATTTGATTCAATTAGCTTTGTTCATGTGTTAACCTTTCATTTGATTCAATTAGCTTTGTAGAATGCATTCGACTTTTGTTTGATTCAATTAGCTTTGTTGAATGCATTTGACTTTAATTTGACTCAAAAACTTAGTTTGAATGTGTTTGTCTTTCATTTGAATCAATTAGGTTTTTTTGAATGTGTTGGACTTTCATATGATTCAATTAGCTTTGTTTTAATGTGTTTGACTTTCATTTGATTCAATTAGCTTTGTCGAATGCATTTGACAATCATTTGATTCAATTAGCTTTGTTAAATGCATTAGACTTTAATTTGATTCAAAAAGCTTTGTTTGAATGTGTTTTACTTTCATTTGATTCAATTAGCTTTGTTTGAATGTGTTTGACTTTCATTTGATTCAATTAGCTTTGTTGAATGCATTACACTTTAATTTGATTTAAAAAGCTTTATTTGAATGTGTTTGACTTTCATTGGATTCAATTACCTTTGTTTGAATGTGTTTGACTTTCATTTGATTCAAAAAGCTTTGTTTGAATGTGTTTAACTTTCCGTGGATAATTTGCTTTGTTTGAATGTTTTTGACTTTTATTTGGTTCGAAAAGCTTTGTTTGAATGTGTTTAACTTTCATTTGATTCAATTAGCTTTGTTGAATGCATTTAACTTTCAATTGATTCAATTAGCTTTGTTGAATGCATTTGACATTAATTTGACTCAAAAACTTGGTTTAAATGTGTTTGTCTTTCATTTAATTCAATTAGGTTTGTTTGAATGTGTTTGACTTTCATTTGATTAAATTAGCTTTGTTTTAATGTGTTTGACTTTCATTTGATTCAATTAGCTTTGTTGAATGCATTTGACTTTAATTTGACTCAAAAACTTTGTTTGAATGTGTTTGATTTTCATTTGATTCAACTATGTTTGTTTTAATGTGTTTGACTTTCATTTGATTCAATTAGTTTTGTAGAATGCATTTGACCCTCATTTGATTCAATTCGCTTTATTGAATGTATTAGACTTCAATATAATTCAAAAAGCTTTGTTTGAATGTATTTGACTTTCATTTGATTCAATTAGGTTTGTTTGAATGTGTTTGACTTTCATATGATTCAATTAGCTTTGTTTTAATGTGTTTGACTTTCATTTGATTCAATTAGCTTTGTAGAATGCATTTGAGAATCATTTGATTCAATTAGCTTTGTTAAATGCATTAGACTTTAATTTGATTCAAAAAGCTTTGTTTTAATGTGTTTGACTTTCATTTGATTCAATTAGGTTTGTTGAATGCATTTGACTTTCAATTGATTCAATTAGCTTTGTTGAATGCATTTGACATTAATTTAACTCAAAAACTTGGTTTAAATGTGTTTGTCTTTCATTTAATTCAATTAGGTTTGTTTGAATGTGCTTGACTTTCATTTGATTAAATTAGCTTTGTTTTAATGTGTTTGACTTTCATTTGATTCAATTAGATTTGTAGAATGCATTTGACAATCATTTGATTCAATTAGCTTTGTTAAATGCATTAGACTTTAATTTGATTCAAAAAGCTTTGTTTGAATGTGTTTTACTTTCATTTGATTCAATAATCTTTGTTTGATTGTGTTTGACTTTCATTTGATTCAATTAGCTTTGTTGAATGCATTAGACTTTAATTTGATTTAAAAAGCTTTATTTGAATGTGTTTGATTTTCATTTGATTCAATTAGCTTTGTTTGACTCTGTTTGACTTTCATTTGATTCAATTAGGTTTGTTGAATACATTAGACTTTCATTGGATTCAATTAGCTTTGTTTGAATGTGTTTCACTTTCAGTTGATCATGTATTTTTGTAGAATGCATTTGTCATTTATTTTTTTCAAAAACCTTTGTTTGAATGGGTTTGAATTTAATTTGATTTAATTAGCTTTGATTGAATGTGTTTGACTTAAATTTGATTCATATGTCTTGTTTGAATGTGTTTGACTTTCATTTGATTAAGTTAGGTTTGTTGAATACATTAGACTTTCATTGGATTCAATTAGCTTTGTTTGAATGTGTTTCACTTTCAATTGATTCAATTAGCTTTGTAGAATGCATTTGACATTTATTTTATTCAAAAACCTTTGTTTGAATGGGTTTGAATTTAATTTGATTTAATTAGCTTTGATTGAATGTGTTTGACTTAAATTTGATTCATAAGTCTTGTTTGAATGTGTTTGACTTTCATTTGATTCAATTAGCTTTGTTGAATGCATTAGACTTTAATTTGATTTAAAAAGCTTTATTTGAATGTGTTTGACTTTCATTGGATTCAATTAGCTTTGTTTGAATGTGTTTGAATTTCATTTGATTCAAAAAGCTTTGTTTGAATGTGTTTAACTTTCATTGGATTTAATTAGCTTTCTTTGAATGTGTTTAACTTTCATTTGATTCAATTAGCTTTGTTTGAATGTGTTTGACTTTCATTTGATCCAATTAGCTTTGATTGAATGTGTTTCACTTTTAATTGATTTAATTAGCTTTGTAGAATGCATTTGACCTTAATTTTATTCAAAAAGCTTTGTTTGGATGGTTTGACTTTAATTTGATTTAATTAGCTCTGTTTGATTATGTTTGACTTAAATTTGATTCATAAGTCTTGTTTGAATGTGTTTGACTTTAATTTTATTCAATTACCTTTGTTAAATGCATTAGACTTTAATTTGATTTAAAAAGCTTTATTTGAATGTGTTTGACTTTCATTGGATTCAATTAGCTTTGTTAGAATGCGTTTAACTTTCATTTGATTCTATTAGCTTTGTAGAATGCATTTGACTTTCGTTTGATTCAATTAGCTTTGTTGAATGCATTTGACTTTAATTAGACTCAAAAACTTTGTTTTAATGAGTTTGACTTTCATTTGATTCAATTAGGTTTGTTTGAATGTGTTTGACTTTCATATGATTCAATTAGCTTTGTTTGAATGTGTTTGACTTTCATTTGATTCAATTAGCTTTGTAGAATGCATCTGACTTTCATTTGATTCAATTAGCTTTGTTGAATGCATTTGACTTTCATATGATTCAAAAAGCTTTGTTTGAATGTGTTTGACTATCATTTGATTAAATTAGCTTTGTAGAATGCATTAGACTTTAATTTGATTCAAAAAGCTTTGTTTGAATGTGTTTGACTATCATTTGATTAAATTAGCTTTGTAGAATGCATTAGACTTTAATTTCATTCAAAAAGCTTTGCTTGAATGTATTTTACTTTCATTTGATTCAATTAGCTTTTTTTGAATTTGTTTGACTTTCATCTGATTCAATTAGCTTTGTTGAATGCATTATACTTTCACTGGATTCAATTAGCTTTGTTTGAATGTGTTTGACTTTCATTTGATTTAATTAGCTTTGTTAGAATGTGTTTAACTTTCATTTGATTCTATTAGCTTTGGAGAATGCATTTGACTTTCGTTTGATTCAATTAGCTTTGTTGAATGCATTTGACTTTAATTTGACTCAAAAACTTTGTTTGAATGTGTTTGATTTTCATTTGATTCAACTATGTTTGTTTTAATGTGTTTGACTTTCATTTGATTCAATTAGTTTTGTAGAATGCATTTGACCCTCATTTGATTCAATTAGCTTTATTGAATGTATTAGACTTCAATATAATTCAAAAAGCTTTGTTTGAATGTATTTGACTTTCATTTGATTCAATTAGCTTTGTTGAATGCATTTGACTTTCATATGATTCAAAAAGCTTTGTTTGAATGTGTTTGACTTTCATTTGATTCAATTAGCGTTGTAGAATGCATTAGACTTTAATTTGATTCAAAAAGCTTTGTTTGAATGTATTTTACTTTTATTTGATTCAATTAGCTTTTTTTGAATGTGTTTGACTTTCATTAGATTCAATTAGCTTTGTTGAATGCATTTGACTTTAATTTGATTCAAAAAGCTTTGTTTGAATGTGTTTAACTTTCCGTGGATAATTAGCTTTGTTTGAATATGTTTGACTTTAATTTGATTCAACAAGCTTTGTTTGAATGTGTTTGACTATCATTTGATTCAATTAGCTTTATAGAATTTGTTTGACTTTCATTTGATTAAATTAGCTTTGTTGAATGCAATAGACTTTAATTTGATTTAAAAAGCTTTGTTTTAATGTGTTTGACTTTCATTTGATTCAATTAGCTTTGTTTGAATGTGTTTGACTTTCATTTGATTCACATAGCTTTGTTGAATGCAATAGACTTTAATTTGATTTAAAAAGCTTTGTTTTAATGTGTTTGACTTTCATTTTATTCAATTAGCTTTGTTTGAATGTGTTTGACTTTCATTTGATTCAATTAGGTTTGTTGAATGCATTAGACTTTCATTGGATTCAATTAGCTTTATTTGTATGTGTTTCATTTTCAATTGATTCAATTAGCTTTGTAGAATGCATTTTACATTCATTTTATTCAAAAAGCTTTGTGTAAATGGGTTTGACTTTCATTGGATTTAATTAGCTCTGTTTGAATGTGTTTGAATTAAATTTGATTCATAAATCTTGTTTGAATGTGTTTGACTTTCATTTGATTCAATTAGCTTTGTTGAATGCATTATACTTTAATTTGAGTTAAAAAGCTTTATTTGAATGTGTTTGACTTTCATTGGATTCAATTAGCTTTGTTTGAATGTGTTTGGCTTCATATGATTCAATTAGCTTTGTAGAATGCATTAGACTTTAATTTGATTCAATTAGCTTTGTTCATGTGTTAACCTTTCATTTGATTCAATTAGCTTTGTTTGAATGTGTTTGACTTTCATTTGATTTAATTAGCTTTGTTAGAATGTGTTTAACTTTCATTTGATTCTATTAGCTTTGGAGAATGCATTTGACTTTCGTTTGATTCAATTAGCTTTGTTAAATGCATTTGACTTTAACTTGACTCAAAAACTTTGTTTGAATGTGTTTGATTTTCATTTGATTCAACTATGTTTGTTTTAATGTGTTTGACTTTCATTTGATTCAATTAGTTTTGTAGAATGCATTTGACCCTCATTTGATTCAATTAGCTTTATTGAATGTATTAGACTTCAATATAATTCAAAAAGCTTTGTTTGAATGTATTTGACTTTCATTTGATTCAAAAAGCTTTGTTTGAATGTGTTTGACTTTCATTTGATTCAATTAGCGTTGTAGAATGCATTAGACTTTAATTTGATTCAAAAAGCTTTGTTTGAATGTATTTTACTTTCATTTGATTCAATTAGCTTTTTTTGAATGTGTTTGACTTTCATTAGATTCAATTAGATTTGTTGAATGCATTTGACTTTAATTTGATTCAAAAAGCTTTGTTTGAATGTGTTTAACTTTCCGTGGATAATTAGCTTTGTTTGAATATGTTTGACTTTAATTTGATTCAACAAGCTTTGTTTGAATGTGTTTGACTATCATTTGATTCAATTAGCTTTATAGAATTTGTTTGACTTTCTTTTGATTAAATTAGCTTTGTTGAATGCAATAGACTTTAATTTGATTTAAAAAGCTTTGTTTTAATGTGTTTGACTTTCATTTGATTAATTTAGCTTTGTTTGAATGTGTTTGACTTTCATTTGATTCAATTAGCTTTGTTGAATGCAATAGACTTTAATTTGATTTAAAAAGCTTTGTTTTAATGCATTTGACTTTCATTTTATTCAATTAGCTTTGTTTGAATGTGTTTGACTTTCATTTGATTCAATTAGGTTTGTTGAATGCATTAGACTTTCATTGGATTCAATTAGCTTTGTTTGTATGTGTTTCATTTTCAATTGATTCAATTAGCTTTGTAGAATGCATTTTACATTCATTTTATTCAAAAAGCTTTATTTATATGGGTTTAACTTTCATTGGATTTAATTAGCTCTGTTTGAATGTGTTTGAATTAAATTTGATTCATAAATCTTGTTTGAATGTGTTTGACTTTCATTTGATTCAATTAGCTTCGTTGAATGCATCTGACTTTCATTTGATTCAATTAGCTTTGTTGAATGCATTTGACTTTCATATGATTCAAAAAGCTTTGTTTGAATGTGTTTGACTATCATTTGATTAAATTAGCTTTGTAGAATGCATTAGACCTTAATTTGATTCAATTAGCTTTGTTCATGTGTTAACCTTTCATTTGATTCAATTAGCTTTGTTTGAATGTGTTTGACTTTCATTTGATTTAATTAGCTTTGTTAGAATGTGTTTAACTTTCATTTGATTCTATTAGCTTTGGAGAATGCATTTGACTTTCGTTTGATTCAATTTGCTTTGTTAAATGCATTTGACTTTAATTTGACTCAAAAACTTTGTTTGAATGTGTTTGATTTTCATTTGATTCAACTATGTTTGTTATAATGTGTTTGACTTTCATTTGATTCAATTAGTTTTGTAGAATGCATTTTACCCTCATTTGATTCAATTAGCTTTATTGAATGTATTAGACTTCAATATAATTCAAAAAGCTTTGTTTGAATGTATTTGACTTTCATTTGATTCAATTAGCTTTGTTGAATGCATTTGACTTTCATATGATTCAAAAAGCTTTGTTTGAATGTGTTTGACTTTCATTTGATTCAATTAGCGTTGTAGAATGCATTAGACTTTAACTTGATTCAAAAAGCTTTGTTTGAATGTATTTTACTTTCATTTGATTCAATTAGCTTTTTTTGAATGTGTTTGACTTTCATTAGATTCAATTAGCTTTGTTGAATGCATTTGACTTTAATTTGATTCAAAAAGCTTTGTTTGAATGTGTTTGACTTTCATTTGATTCAATTAGCGTTGTAGAATGCATTAGACTTTAACTTGATTCAAAAAGCTTTGTTTGAATGTATTTTACTTTCATTTGATTCAATTAGCTTTTTTTGAATGTGTTTGACTTTCATTAGATTCAATTAGCTTTGTTGAATGCATTTGACTTTAATTTGATTCAAAAAGCTTTGTTTGAATGTGTTTAACTTTCCGTGGATAATTAGCTTTGTTTGAATATGTTTGACTTTAATTTGATTCAACAAGCTTTGTTTGAATGTGTTTGACTATCATTTGATTCAATTAGCTTTATAGAATTTGTTTGACTTTCATTTGATTAAATTAGCTTTGTTGATTGCAATAGACTTTAATTTGATTTAAAAAGCTTTGTCTTAATGTGTTTGACTTTCATTTGATTAATTTAGCTTTGTTTGAATGTGTTTGACTTTCATTTGATTCAATTAGCTTTGTTGAATGCAATAGGCTTTAATTTGATTTAAAAAGCTTTGTTTTAATGCATTTGACTTTCATTTTATTCAATTAGCTTTGTTTGAATGTGTTTGACTTTCATTTGATTCAATTAGGTTTGTTTAATGCATTAGACTTTCATTGGATTCAATTAGCTTTGTTTGTATGTGTTTCATTTTCAATTGATTCAATTAGCTTTGTAGAATGCATTTTACATTCATTTTATTCAAAAAGCTTTGTTTGAATGGGTTTGACTTTCATTGGATTTAATTAGCTCTGTTTGAATGTGTTTGAATTAAATTTGATTCATAAATCTTGTTTGAATGTGTTTGACTTTAATTTGATTCAATTAGCTTTGTTGAATGCATTAGACTTTAATTTGAGTTAAAAAGCTTTATTTGAATGTGTTTGACTTTAATTGGATTCAATTAGCTTTCTTTGAATGTGTTTGACCTTCATTTGATTCAATTAGCTTTGTTTGAATGTGTTTGACTTTAATTTGATTCAATTAGCTTTGTTCATGTGTTAACCTTTCATTTGATTCAATTAGCTTTGTAGAATGCATTCGACTTTTGTTTGATTCAATTAGCTTTGTTGAATGGATTTGACTTTAATTTGACTCAAAAACTTAGTTTGAATGTGTTTGTCTTTCATTTGATTCAATTAGGTTTATTTGAATGTGTTTGACTTTCATATGATTCAATTAGCTTTGTTTGAATGTGTTTGACTTTCATTTGATTCAATTAGCTTTGTAGAATGCATTTGACAATCATTTGATTCAATTAGCTTTGTTAAATGCATTAGACTTTAATTTGATTCAAAAAGCTTTGTTTGAATGTGTTTTACTTTCATTTGATTCAATTAGCTTTGTTTGAATGTGTTTGACTTTCATTTGATTCAATTAGCTTTGTTGAATGCATTACACTTTAATTTGATTTAAAAAGCTTTATTTGAATGTGTTTGACTTTCATTGGATTCAATTACCTTTGTTTGAATGTGTTTGACTTTCATTTGATTCAAAAAGCTTTGTTTGAATGTGTTTAACTTTCCGTGGATAATTAGCTTTGTTTGAATGTGTTTGACTTTTATTTGGTTCGAAAAACTTTGTTTGAATGTGTTTAACTTTCATTTGATTCAATTAGCTTTGTTGAATGCATTTGACTTTCAATTGATTCAATTAGCTTTGTTGAATGCATTTGACATTAATTTGACTCAAAAACTTGGTTTAAATGTGTTTGTCTTTCATTTAATTCAATTAGGTTTGTTTGAATGTGTTTGACTTTCATTTGATTTAATTAGCTTTGTTTGAATGTGTTTGACTTTCATTTGATTTAATTAGCTTTGTAGAATGCATTTGAGAATCATTTGATTCTATTAGCTTTGTTAAATGCATTAGACTTTAATTTGATTCAAAAAGCTTTGTTTGAATGTGTTTTACTTTCATTTGATTCAATAATCTTTGTTTGATTGTGTTTGACTTTCATTTGATTCAATTAGCTTTGTTGAATGCATTAGACTTTAATTTGATTTAAAAAGCTTTATTTGAATGTGTTTGATTTTCATTTGATTCAATTAGCTTTGTTTGAATCTGTTTGACTTTCATTTGATTCAATTAGGTTTGTTGAATACATTAGACTTTCATTGGATTCAATTAGCTTTGTTTGAATGTGTTTCACTTTCAATTGATCATGTATTTTTGTAGAATGCATTTTCATTTATTTTTTTCAAAAACCTTTGTTTGAATGGGTTTGAATTTAATTTGATTTAATTAGCTTTGATTGAATGTATTTGACTTAAATTTGATTCATATGTCTTGTTTGAATGTGTTTGACTTTCATTTGATTCAATTAGCTTTGTTGAATGCATTAGACTTTAATTTGATTTAAAAAGCTTTATTTGAATGTGTTTGACTTTCATTGGATTCAAGTAGCTTTGTTTGAATGTGTTTGACTTTCATTTGATTCAAAAAGCTTTGTTTGAATGTGTTTAACTTTCATTGGATTCAATTAGCTTTGTTTGAATGTGTTAACCTTTCATTTGATTCAATTAGCTTTGTAGAATGCATTCGACTTTTGTTTGATTCAATTAGCTTTGTTGAATGCATTTGACTTTCATTTGATTCAAAAAGCTTTGTTTTAATGTGTTTGACTTTCATTTGATTCAATTAGGTTTGTTGAATACATTAGACTTTCTTGGATTCAATTAGCTTTGTTTGAATGTGTTTCACTTTCAATTGATTCAATTAGATTTGTAGAATGCATTTGACATTTATTTTATTCAAAAACCTTTGTTTGAATGGGTTTGAATTTAATTTGATTTAATTAGCTTTGATTGAATGTGTTTGACTTAAATTTGATTCATAAGACTTGTTTGAATGTGTTTGACTTTAATTTGATTCAATTACCTTTGTCAAATGCATTAGACTTTAATTTGATTTAAAAACTTTATTTGAATGTGTTTGACTTTCATTGGATTCAATTAGCTTTGTTAGAATGTGTTTAACTTTCATTTGATTCTATTAGCTTTGTAGAATGCATTTGACTTTCGTTTGATTCAATTAGCTTTGTTGAATGCATTTGACTTTAATTTGACTCAAAAACTTTGTTTAAATGTGTTTGACTTTCATTTGATTTAATTAGGTTTGTTTGAATGTGTTTGACTTTCATATGATTTAATTAGCTTTGTTTTAATGTGTTTGACTTTCATTTGATTCAATTAGCTCTGTAGAATGCATTTGAGAATCATTTGATTCAATTAGCTTTGTTAAATGCATTAGACTTTAATTTGATTCAAAAAGCTTTGTTTGAATGTGTTTTACTTTTATTTGATTCAATTAGTTTGAATGTGTTTGACTTTCATTTGATTCAAAAAGCTTTGTTTTAATGTGTATGACTTTCATTTGATTCAATTAGGTTTGTTGAATACATTAGACTTTCATTGGATTCAATTAGCTTTGTTTGAATATGTTTCACTTTCAATTGATTCAATTAGTTTTGTAGAATGCATTTGACATTTATTTTATTCAAAAACCTTTGTTTGAATGGGTTTGAATTTAATATGATTTAATTAGCTTTGATTGAATGTGTTTGACTTAAATTTGATTCATAAGACTTGTTTGAATGTGTTTGACTTTCATTTGATTCAATTAGCTTTGTTGAATGCATTAGACTTTAATTTGATTTAAAAAGCTTTATTTGAATGTGTTTGACTTTCATTGGATTCAATTAGCTTTGTTTGAATGTGTTTGAATTTCATTTGATTCAAAAAGCTTTGTTTGAATGTGTTTAACTTTCAATGGATTCAATTAGCTTTCTTTGAATGTGTTTAACTTTCATTTGATTCAATTAGCTTTGTTTGAATGTGTTTGACTTTCATTTGATCCAATTAGCTTTGTTTGAATGTGTTTCACTTTTAATTGATTTAATTAGCTTTGTAGAATGCATTTGACCTTAATTTTATTCAAAAAGCGTTTTTTGGATGGTTTGACTTTAATTTGATTTAATTAGCTCTGTTTGATTATGTTTGACTTAAATTTGATTCATAAGTCTTGTTTGAATGTGTTTGACTTTAATTTGATTCAATTACCTTTGTTAAATGCATTAGACTTTAATTTGATTTAAAAAGCTTTATTTGAATGTGTTTGACTTTCATATGATTCAATTAGCTTTGTTTGAATGTGTTTGACTTTCATTTGATTCAATTAGCTTTGTAGAATGCATTTGACAATCATTTGATTCAATTAGCTTTGTTAAATGCATTAGACTTTAATTTGATTCAAAAAGCTTTGTTTGAATGTGTTTTATTTTCATTTGATTCAATAATCTTTGTTTGATTGTGTTTGACTTTCATTTGATTCAATTAGCTTTGTTGAATGCATTAGACTTTAATTTGATTTAAAAAGCTTTATTTGAATGTGTTTGATTTTCATTTGATTCAATTAGCTTTGTTTGAATCTGTTTGACTTTCATTTGATTCAATAAGGTTTGTTGAATACATTAGACTTTCATTGGATTCAATTAGCTTTGTTTGAATGTGTTTAACTTTCATTTGATTCAATTAGCTTTGTTGAATGCATTTGACTTTCAATTGATTCAATTAGCTTTGTTGAATGCATTTGACATTAATTTGACTCAAAAACTTGGTTTAAATGTGTTTGTCTTTCATTTAATTCAATTAGGTTTGTTTGAATGTGTTTGACTTTCATTTGATTTAATTAGCTTTGTTTGAATGTGTTTGACTTTCATTTGATTCAATTAGCTTTGTAGAATGCATTTGAGAATCATTTGATTCAATTAGCTTTGTTAAATGCATTAGACTTTAATTTGATTCAAAAAGCTTTGTTTGAATGTGTTTTACTTTCATTTGATTCAATAATCTTTGTTTGATTGTGTTTGACTTTCATTTGATTCAATTAGCTTTGTTGAATGCATTAGGCTTTAATTTGATTTAAAAAGCTTTGTTTGAATGTGTTTAACTTTCATTGGATTCAATTAGCTTTGTTTGAATGTGTTAACCTTTCATTTGATTCAATTAGCTTTGTAGAATGCATTCGACTTTTGTTTGATTCAATTAGCTTTGTTGAATGCATTTGACTTTCATTTGATTCAAAAAGCTTTGTTTTAATGTGTTTGACTTTCATTTGATTCAATTAGGTTTGTTGAATACATTACACTTTCTTGGATTCAATTAGCTTTGTTTGAATGTGTTTCACTTTCAATTGATTCAATTAGCTTTGTAGAATGCATTTGACATTTATTTTATTCAAAAACCTTTGTTTGAATGGGTTTGAATTTAATTTGATTTAATTAGCTTTGATTGAATGTGCTTGACTTAAATTTGATTCATTAGTCTTGTTTGAATGTGTTTGACTTTAATTTGATTCAATTACCTTTGTCAAATGCATTAGACTTTAATTTGATTTAATAAACTTTATTTGAATGTGTTTGACTTTCATTGGATTCAATTAGCTTTGTTAGACTGTGTTTAACTTTCATTTGATTCTATTAGCTTTGTAGAATGCATTTGACTTTCGTTTGATTCAATTAGCTTTGTTGAATGCATTTGACTTTAATTTGACTCAAAAACTTTGTTTATATGTGTTTGACTTTCATTTGATTCAGATAGGTTTGTTTGAATGTGTTTGACTTTCATATGATTCAATTAGCTTTGTTTTAATGTGTTTGACTTTCATTTGATTCAATTAGCTTTGTAGAATGCATTTGAGAATCATTTGATTCAATTAGCTTTGTTAAATGCATTAGACTTTAATTTGATTCAAAAAGCTTTGTTTGAATGTGTTTTACTTTTATTTGATTCAATTAGTTTGAATGTGTTTGACTTTCATTTGATTCAAAAAGCTTTGTTTTAATGTGTTTGACTTTCATTTGATTCAATTAGGTTTGTTGAATACATTAGACTTTCATTGGATTCAATTAGCTTTGTTTGAATGTGTTTCACTTTCAATTGATTCAATTAGCTTTGTAGAATGCATTTGACATTTATTTTATTCAAAAACCTTTGTTTGAATGGGTTTGAATTAAATTTGATTTAATTAGCTTTGATTGAATGTGTTTGACTTAAATTTGATTCATAAGTCTTGTTTGAATGTGTTTGACTTTAATTTGATTCAATTACCTTTGTCAAATGCATTAGACTTTAATTTGATTCAAAAAGCTTTGTTTGAATGTGTTTTACTTTCATTTGATTCAATAATCTTTGTTTGATTGTGTTTGACTTTCATTTGATTCAATTAGCTTTGTTGAATGCATTAGACTTTAATTTGATTTAAAAAGCTTTGTTTGAATGTGTTTAACTTTCATTGGATTCAATTAGCTTTGTTTGAATGTGTTAACCTTTCATTTGATTCAATTAGCTTTGTAGAATGCATTCGACTTTTGTTTGATTCAATTAGCTTTGTTGAATGCATTTGACTTTCATTTGATTCAAAAAGCTTTGTTTTAATGTGTTTGACTTTCATTTGATTCAATTAGGTTTGTTGAATACATTACACTTTCTTGGATTCAATTAGCTTTGTTTGAATGTGTTTCACTTTCAATTGATTCAATTAGCTTTGTAGAATGCATTTGACATTTATTTTATTCAAAAACCTTTGTTTGAATGGGTCTGAATTTAATTTGATTTAATTAGCTTTGATTGAATGTGCTTGACTTAAATTTGATTCATTAGTCTTGTTTGAATGTGTTTGACTTTAATTTGATTCAATTACCTTTGTCAAATGCATTAGACTTTAATTTGATTTAATAAACTTTATTTGAATGTGTTTGACTTTCATTGGATTCAATTAGCTTTGTTAGACTGTGTTTAACTTTCATTTGATTCTATTAGCTTTGTAGAATGCATTTGACTTTCGTTTGATTCAATTAGCTTTGTTGAATGCATTTGACTTTAATTTGACTCAAAAACTTTGTTTATATGTGTTTGACTTTCATTTGATTCAGATAGGTTTGTTTGAATGTGTTTGACTTTCATATGATTCAATTAGCTTTGTTTTAATGTGTTTGACTTTCATTTGATTCAATTAGCTTTGTAGAATGCATTTGAGAATCATTTGATTCAATTAGCTTTGTTAAATGCATTAGACTTTAATTTGATTCAAAAAGCTTTGTTTGAATGTGTTTTACTTTTATTTGATTCAATTAGTTTGAATGTGTTTGACTTTCATTTGATTCAAAAAGCTTTGTTTTAATGTGTTTGACTTTCATTTGATTCAATTAGGTTTGTTGAATACATTAGACTTTCATTGGATTCAATTAGCTTTGTTTGAATGTGTTTCACTTTCAATTGATTCAATTAGCTTTGTAGAATGCATTTGACATTTATTTTATTCAAAAACCTTTGTTTGAATGGGTTTGAATTAAATTTGATTTAATTAGCTTTGATTGAATGTGTTTGACTTAAATTTGATTCATAAGTCTTGTTTGAATGTGTTTGACTTTAATTTGATTCAATTACCTTTGTCAAATGCATTAGACTTTAATTTGATTCAAAAAGCTTTGTTTGAATGTGTTTTACTTTCATTTGATTCAATAATCTTTGTTTGATTGTGTTTGACTTTCATTTGATTCAATTAGCTTTGTTGAATGCATTAGACTTTAATTTGATTTAAAAAGCTTTGTTTGAATGTGTTTAACTTTCATTGGATTCAAATAGCTTTGTTTGAATGTGTTAACCTTTCATTTGATTCAATTAGCTTTGTAGAATGCATTCGACTTTTGTTTGATTCAATTAGCTTTGTTGAATGCATTTGACTTTCATTTGATTCAAAAAGCTTTGTTTTAATGTGTTTGACTTTCATTTGATTCAATTAGGTTTGTTGAATACATTACACTTTCTTGGATTCAATTAGCTTTGTTTGAATGTGTTTCACTTTCAATTGATTCAATTAGCTTTGTAGAATGCATTTAACATTTATTTTATTCAAAAACCTTTGTTTGAATGGGTTTGAATTTAATTTGATTTAATTAGCTTTGATTGAATGTGCTTGACTTAAATTTGATTCATAAGTCTTGTTTGAATGTGTTTGACTTTAATTTGATTCAATTACCTTTGTCAAATGCATTAGACTTTAATTTGATTTAATAAACTTTATTTGAATGTGTTTGACTTTCATTGGATTCAATAAGCTTTGTTAGACTGTGTTTAACTTTCATTTGATTCTATTAGCTTTGTAGAATGCATTTGACTTTCGTTTGATTCAATTAGCTTTGTTGAATGCATTTGACTTTAATTTGACTCAAAAACTTTGTTTATATGTGTTTGACTTTCATTTGATTCAGATAGGTTTGTTTGAATGTGTTTGACATTCATATGATTCAATTAGCTTTGTTTTAATGTGTTTGACTTTCATTTGATTCAATTAGCTTTGTAGAATGCATTTGAGAATCATTTGATTCAATTAGCTTTGTTAAATGCATTAGACTTTAATTTGATTCAAAAAGCTTTGTTTGAATGTGTTTTACTTTTATTTGATTCAATTAGTTTGAATGTGTTTGACTTTCATTTGATTCAAAAAGCTTTGTTTTAATGTGTTTGACTTTCATTTGATTCAATTAGGTTTGTTGAATACATTAGACTTTCATTGGATTGAATTAGCTTTGTTTGAATGTGTTTCACTTTCAATTGATTCAATTAGCTTTGTAGAATGCATTTGACATTTATTTTATTCAAAAACCTTTGTTTGAATGGGTTTGAATTAAATTTGATTTAATTAGCTTTGATTGAATGTGTTTGACTTAAATTTGATTCATAAGTCTTGTTTGAATGTGTTTGACTTTAATTTGATTCAATTACCTTTGTCAAATGCATTAGACTTTAATTTGATTTAAAAAACTTTATTTGAATGTGTTTGACTTTCATTGGATTCAATTAGCTTTGTTAGAATGTGTTTAACTTTCATTTGATTCTATTAGCTTTGTAGAATGCATTTGACTTTCGTTTGATTCAATTAGCTTTGTTGAATGCATTTGACTTTAATTTGACTCAAAAACTTTGTTTAAATGTGTTTGACTTTCATTTGATTCAATTAGGTTTGTTTGAATGTGTTTGACTTTCATATGATTCAATTAGCTTTGTTTTAATGTGTTTGACTTTCATTTGATTCAATTAGCTTTGTAGAATGCATTTGAGAATCATTTGATTCAATTAGCTTTGTTAAATGCATTAGACTTTAATTTGATTCAAAAAGCTTTGTTTGAATGTGTTTTTACTTTTATTTGATTCAATTAGTTTGAATGTGTTTGACTTTCATTTGATTCAAAAAGCTTTGTTTTAATGTGTTTGACTTTCATTTGATTCAATAAGGTTTGTTGAATGCATTTGACTTTCAATTGATTCAATTAGCTTTGTTGAATGCATTTGACATTAATTTAACTCAAAAACTTGGTTTAAATGTGTTTGTCTTTCATTTAATTCAATTAGGTTTGTTTGAATGTGCTTGACTTTCATTTGATTAAATTAGCTTTGTTTTAATGTGTTTGACTTTCATTTGATTCAATTAGATTTGTAGAATGCATTTGACAATCATTTGATTCAATTAGCTTTGTTAAATGCATTAGACTTTAATTTGATTCAAAAAGCTTTGTTTGAATGTGTTTTACTTTCATTTGATTCAATAATCTTTGTTTGATTGTGTTTGACTTTCATTTGATTCAATTAGCTTTGTTGAATGCATTAGACTTTAATTTGATTTAAAAAGCTTTATTTGAATGTGTTTGATTTTCATTTGATTCAATTAGCTTTGTTTGACTCTGTTTGACTTTCATTTGATTCAATTAGGTTTGTTGAATACATTAGACTTTCATTGGATTCAATTAGCTTTGTTTGAATGTGTTTCACTTTCAGTTGATCATGTATTTTTGTAGAATGCATTTGTCATTTATTTTTTTCAAAAACCTTTGTTTGAATGGGTTTGAATTTAATTTGATTTAATTAGCTTTGATTGAATGTGTTTGACTTAAATTTGATTCATATGGCTTGTTTGAATGTGTTTGACTTTCATTTGATTAAGTTAGGTTTGTTGAATACATTAGACTTTCATTGGATTCAATTAGCTTTGTTTGAATGTGTTTCACTTTCAATTGATTCAATTAGCTTTGTCGAATGCATTTGACATTTATTTTATTCAAAAACCTTTGTTTGAATGGGTTTGAATTTAATTTGATTTAATTAGCTTTGATTGAATGTGTTTGACTTAAATTTGATTCATAAGTCTTGTTTGAATGTGTTTGACTTTCATTTGATTCAATTAGCTTTGTTGAATGCATTAGACTTTAATTTGATTTAAAAAGCTTTATTTGAATGTGTTTGACTTTCATTGGATTCAATTAGCTTTGTTTGAATGTGTTTGAATTTCATTTGATTCAAAAAGCTTTGTTCGAATGTGTTTAACTTTCATTGGATTCAATTAGCTTTCTTTGAATGTGTTTAACTTTCATTTGATTCAATTAGCTTTGTTTGAATGTGTTTGACTTTCATTTGATCCAATTAGCTTTGATTGAATGTGTTTCACTTTTAATTGATTTAATTAGCTTTGTAGAATGCATTTGACCTTAATTTTATTCAAAAATCTTTGTTTGGATGGTTTGACTTTAATTTGATTTAATTAGCTCTGTTTGATTATGTTTGACTTAAATTTGATTCATAAGTCTTGTTTGAATGTGTTTGACTTTAATTTTATTCAATTACCTTTGTTAAATGCATTAGACTTTAATTTGATTTAAAAAGCTTTATTTGAATGTGTTTGACTTTCATTGGATTCAATTAGCTTTGTTAGAATGCGTTTAACTTTCATTTGATTCTATTAGCTTTGTAGAATGCATTTGACTTTCGTTTGATTCAATTAGCTTTGTTGAATGCATTTGACTTTAATTAGACTCAAAAACTTTGTTTTAATGAGTTTGACTTTCATTTGATTCAATTAGGTTTGTTTGAATGTGTTTGACTTTCATATGATTCAATTAGCTTTGTTTGAATGTGTTTGACTTTCATTTGATTCAATTAGCTTTGTAGAATGCATCTGACTTTCATTTGATTCAATTAGCTTTGTTGAATGCATTTGACTTTCATATGATTCAAAAAGCTTTGTTTGAATGTGTTTGACTATCATTTGATTAAATTAGCTTTGTAGAATGCATTAGACTTTAATTTGATTCAAAAAGCTTTGTTTGAATGTGTTTGACTATCATTTGATTAAATTAGCTTTGTAGAATGCATTAGACTTTAATATCATTCAAAAAGCTTTGCTTGAATGTATTTTACTTTCATTTGATTCAATTAGCTTTTTTTGAATTTGTTTGACTTTCATCTGATTCAATTAGCTTTGTTGAATGCATTATACTTTCATTGGATTCAATTAGCTTTGTTTGAATGTGTTTGACTTTCATTTGATTTAATTAGCTTTGTTAGAATGTGTTTAACTTTCATTTGATTCTATTAGCTTTGGAGAATGCATTTGACTTTCGTTTGATTCAATTAGCTTTGTTGAATGCATTTGACTTTAATTTGACTCAAAAACTTTGTTTGAATGTGTTTGATTTTCATTTGATTCAACTATGTTTGTTTTAATGTGTTTGACTTTCATTTGATTCAATTAGTTTTGTAGAATGCATTTGACCCTCATTTGATTCAATTAGCTTTATTGAATGTATTAGACTTCAACATAATTCAAAAAGCTTTGTTTGAATGTATTTGACTTTCATTTGATTCAATTAGCTTTGTTGAATGCATTTGACTTTCATATGATTCAAAAAGCTTTGTTTGAATGTGTTTGACTTTCATTTGATTCAATTAGCGTTGTAGAATGCATTAGACTTTAATTTGATTCAAAAAGCTTTGTTTGAATGTATTTTACTTTTATTTGATTCAATTAGCTTTTTTTGAATGTGTTTGACTTTAATTAGATTCAATTAGCTTTGTTGAATGCATTTGACTTTAATTTGATTCAAAAAGCTTTGTTTGAATGTGTTTAACTTTCCGTGGATAATTAGCTTTGTTTGAATATGTTTGACTTTAATTTGATTCAACAAGCTTTGTTTGAATGTGTTTGACTATCATTTGATTCAATTAGCTTTATAGAATTTGTTTGACTTTCATTTGATTAAATTAGCTTTGTTGAATGCAATAGAATTTAATTTGATTTAAAAAGCTTTGTTTTAATGTGTTTGACTTTCATTTGATTCAATTAGCTTTGTTTGAATGTGTTTGACTTTCATTTGATTCAATTAGCTTTGTAGAATGCATTAGACTTTAATTTGATTCAATTAGCTTTGTTCATGTGTTAACCTTTCATTTGATTCAATTAGCTTTGTTTGAATGTGTTTGACTTTCATTTGATTTAATTAGCTTTGTTAGAATGTGTTTAACTTTCATTTGATTCTATTAGCTTTGGAGAATGCATTTGACTTTCGTTTGATTCAATTAGCTTTGTTAAATGCATTTGACTTTAACTTGACTCAAAAACTTTGTTTGAATGTGTTTGATTTTCATTTGATTCACCTATGTTTGTTTTAATGTGTTTGACTTTCATTTGATTCAATTAGTTTTGTAGAATGCATTTGACCCTCATTTGATTCAATTAGCTTTATTGAATGTATTAGACTTCAATATAATTCAATAAGCTTTGTTTGAATGTATTTGACTTTCATTTGATTCAATTAGCTTTGTTGAATGCATTTGACTTTCATATGATTCAAAAAGCTTTGTTTGAATGTGTTTGACTTTCATTTGATTCAATTAGCGTTGTAGAATGCATTAGACTTTAATTTGATTCAAAAAGCTTTGTTTGAATGTATTTTACTTTCATTTGATTCAATTAGCTTTTTTTGAATGTGTTTGACTTTCATTAGATTCAATTAGATTTGTTGAATGCATTTGACTTTAATTTGATTCAAAAAGCTTTGTTTGAATGTGTTTAACTTTCCGTGGATAATTAGCTTTGTTTGAATATGTTTGACTTTAATTTGATTCAACAAGCTTTGTTTGAATGTGTTTGACTATCATTTGATTCAATTAGCTTTATAGAATTTGTTTGACTTTCTTTTGATAGAATTAGCTTTGTTGAATGCAATAGACTTTAATTTGATTTTAAAAGCTTTGTTTTAATGTGTTTGACTTTCATTTGATTAATTTAGCTTTGTTTGAATGTGTTTGACTTTCATTTGATTCAATTAGCTTTGTTGAATGCAATAGACTTTAATTTGATTTAAAAAGCTTTGTTTTAATGCATTTGACTTTCATTTTATTCAATTAGCTTTGTTTGAATGTGTTTGACTTTCATTTGATTCAATTAGGTTTGTTGAATGCATTAGACTTTCATTGGATTCAATTAGCTTTGTTTGTATGTGTTTCATTTTCAATTGATTCAATTAGCTTTGTAGAATGCATTTTACATTCATTTTATTCAAAAAGCTTTATTTATATGGGTTTAACTTTCATTGGATTTAATTAGCTCTGTTTGAATGTGTTTGAATTAAATTTGATTCATAAATCTTGTTTGAATGTGTTTGACTTTCATTTGATTCAATTAGCTTCGTTGAATGCATCTGACTTTCATTTGATTCAATTAGCTTTGTTGAATGCATTTGACTTTCATATGATTCAAAAAGCTTTGTTTGAATGTGTTTGACTATCATTTGATTAAATTAGCTTTGTAGAATGCATTAGACTTTAATTTGATTCAATTAGCTTTGTTCATGTGTTAACCTTTCATTTGATTCAATTAGCTTTGTTTGAATGTGTTTGACTTTCATTTGATTTAATTAGCTTTGTTAGAATGTGTTTAACTTTCATTTGATTCTATTAGCTTTGGAGAATGCATTTGACTTTCGTTTGATTCAATTTGCTTTGTTAAATGCATTTGACTTTAATTTGACTCAAAAACTTTGTTTGAATGTGTTTGATTTTCATTTGATTCAACTATATTTGTTATAATGTGTTTGACTTTCATTTGATTCAATTAGTTTTGTAGAATGCATTTTACCCTCATTTGATTCAATTAGCTTTATTGAATGTATTAGACTTCAATATAATTCAAAAAGCTTTGTTTGAATGTATTTGACTTTCATTTGATTCAATTAGCTTTGTTGAATGCATTTGACTTTCATATGATTCAAAAAGCTTTGTTTGAATGTGTTTGACTTTCATTTGATTCAATTAGCGTTGTAGAATGCATTAGACTTTAACTTGATTCAAAAAGCTTTGTTTGAATGTATTTTACTTTCATTTGATTCAATTAGCTTTTTTTGAATGTGTTTGACTTTCATTAGATTCAATTAGCTTTGTTGAATGCATTTGACTTTAATTTGATTCAAAAAGCTTTGTTTGAATGTGTTTAACTTTCCGTGGATAATTAGCTTTGTTTGAATATGTTTGACTTTAATTTGATTCAACAAGCTTTGTTTGAATGTGTTTGACTATCATTTGATTCAATTAGCTTTATAGAATTTGTTTGACTTTCATTTGATTAAATTAGCTTTGTTGATTGCAATAGACTTTAATTTGATTTAAAAAGCTTTGTTTTAATGTGTTTGACTTTCATTTGATTAATTTAGCTTTGTTTGAATGTGTTTGACTTTCATTTGATTCAATTAGCTTTGTTGAATGCAATAGGCTTTAATTTGATTTAAAAAGCTTTGTTTTAATGCATTTGACTTTCATTTTATTCAATTAGCTTTGTTTGAATGTGTTTGACTTTCATTTGATTCAATTAGGTTTGTTTAATGCATTAGACTTTCATTGGATTCAATTAGCTTTGTTTGTATGTGTTTCATTTTCAATTGATTCAATTAGCTTTGTAGAATGCATTTTACATTCATTTTATTCAAAAAGCTTTGTTTGAATGGGTTTGACTTTCATTGGATTTAATTAGCTCTGTTTGAATGTGTTTGAATTAAATTTGATTCATAAATCTTGTTTGAATGTGCTTGACTTTAATTTGATTCAATTAGCTTTGTTGAATGCATTAGACTTTAATTTGAGTTAAAAAGCTTTATTTGAATGTGTTTGACTTTCATTGGATTCAATTAGCTTTCTTTGAATGTGTTTGACCTTCATTTGATTCAATTAGCTTTGTTTGAATGTGTTTGACTTTCATTTGATTCAATTAGCTTTGTTCATGTGTTAACCTTTCATTTGATTCAATTAGCTTTGTAGAATGCATTCGACTTTTGTTTGATTCAATTAGCTTTGTTGAATGGATTTGACTTTAATTTGACTCAAAAACTTAGTTTGAATGTGTTTGTCTTTCATTTGATTCAATTAGGTTTATTTGAATGTGTTTGACTTTCATATGATTCAATTAGCTTTGTTTGAATGTGTTTGACTTTCATTTGATTCAATTAGCTTTTTTTTTTTTTGGAAAATAAGAAATTTTATTGCCAAAAAAAGGGAAGGAGATTACAACTTACAAAAGCTAAGTTGAAACCAGAAACAACAAAAACTACACAAGACTCAAAGAGCCACTCAACCACCAGGGAAGGGAAAACAGAGCCACCTTCTAGGAAGGGTTCCCTATAGACCCAGCCCTAACCTAACCTAGCCTGTCAACCACAAGGAGCCACCTTCTATGAAGGGTTCCCCAAGAGGAGGCCAGACCAGGCAGGGAACCAAAGCAAACACAAAAACAGGCCAACAAAGGACCAAACCAAACAACACCCAAGAATTACACCAAGAGAAAGTGCCTGTCACTAGCAGGGCACCTACATGCTACAGAAAAAATGATATCTTTAAAGACCACATCAGCTGACTTCAAGGTTCCTGTAAAGACCAGGGCATTCCTCTGCAACCAGATTTGATAAATAGCTTCAGAAAAGCACATTCCAAGCAATCTGTTTTTACTCCTAGCTTTCCTGCAAATCTTAGATACCCAAGCAATCTCAGTTTCAAAGCTACCAATAACTCTCTGAACTCCAAGGAGACTTAGCAATTGAAGCCAAATGTTCCTGCTATAATCACTCCAATTAGCTTTGTAGAATGCATTTGACAATCATTTGATTCAATTAGCTTTGTTAAATGCATTAGACTTTAATTTGATTCAAAAAGCTTTGTTTGAATGTGTTTTACTTTCATTTGATTCAATTAGCTTTGTTTGAATGTGTTTGACTTTTATTTGATTCAATTAGCTTTGTTGAATGCATTACACTTTAATTTGATTTAAAAAGCTTTATTTGAATGTGTTTGACTTTCATTGGATTCAATTACCTTTGTTTGAATGTGTTTGACTTTCATTTGATTCAAAAAGCTTTGTTTGAATGTTTTTAACTTTCCGTGGATAATTAGCTTTGTTTGAATGTGTTTGACTTTTATTTGGTTCGAAAAACTTTGTTTGAATGTGTTTAACTTTCATTTGATTCAATTAGCTTTGTTGAATGCATTTGACTTTCAATTGATTCAATTAGCTTTGTTGAATGCATTTGACATTAATTTGACTCAAAAACTTGGTTTAAATGTGTTTGTCTTTCATTTAATTCAATTAGGTTTGTTTGAATGTGTTTGACTTTCATTTGATTTAATTAGCTTTGTTTGAATGTGTTTGACTTTCATTTGATTCAATTAGCTTTGTAGAATGCATTTGAGAATCATTTGATTCTATTAGCTTTGTTAAATGCATTAGACTTTAATTTGATTCAAAAAGCTTTGTTTGAATGTGTTTTACTTTCATTTGATTCAATAATCTTTGTTTGATTGTGTTTGACTTTCATTTGATTCAATTAGCTTTGTTGAATGCATTAGACTTTAATTTGATTTAAAAAGCTTTATTTGAATGTGTTTGATTTTCATTTGATTCAATTAGCTTTGTTTGAATCTGTTTGACTTTCATTTGATTCAATTAGGTTTGTTGAATACATTAGACTTTCATTGGATTCAATTAGCTTTGTTTGAATGTGTTTCACTTTCAATTGACCATGTATTTTTGTAGAATGCATATTCATTTATTTTTTTCAAAAACCTTTGTTTGAATGGGTTTGAATTTAATTTGATTTAATTAGCTTTGATTGAATGTATTTGACTTAAATTTGATTCATATGTCTTGTTTGAATGTGTTTGACTTTCATTTGATTCAATTAGCTTTGTTGAATGCATTAGACTTTAATTTGATTTAAAAAGCTTTATTTGAATGTGTTTGACTTTCATTGGATTCAAGTAGCTTTGTTTGAATGTGTTTGACTTTCATTTGATTCAAAAAGCTTTGTTTGAATGTGTTTAACTTTCATTGGATTCAATTAGCTTTGTTTGAATGTGTTAACCTTTCATTTGATTCAATTAGCTTTGTAGAATGCATTCGACTTTTGTTTGATTCAATTAGCTTTGTTGAATGCATTTGACTTTCATTTGATTCAAAAATCTTTGTTTTAATGTGTTTGACTTTCATTTGATTCAATTAGGTTTGTTGAATACATTAGACTTTCTTGGATTCAATTAGCTTTGTTTGAATGTGTTTCACTTTCAATTGATTCAATTAGATTTGTAGAATGCATTTGACATTTATTTTATTCAAAAACCTTTGTTTGAATGGGTTTGAATTTAATTTGATTTAATTAGCTTTGATTGAATGTGTTTGACTTAAATTTGATTCATAAGTCTTGTTTGAATGTGTTTGACTTTAATTTGATTCAATTACCTTTGTCAAATGCATTAGACTTTAATTTGATTTAAAAACTTTATTTGAATGTGTTTGACTTTCATTGGATTCAATTAGCTTTGTTAGAATGTGTTTAACTTTCATTTGATTCTATTAGCTTTGTAGAATGCATTTGACTTTCGTTTGATTCAATTAGCTTTGTTGAATGCATTTGACTTTAATTTGACTCAAAAACTTTGTTTAAATGTGTTTGACTTTCATTTGATTTAATTAGGTTTGTTTGAATGTGTTTGACTTTCATATGATTTAATTAGCTTTGTTTTAATGTGTTTGACTTTCATTTGATTCAATTAGCTCGGTAGAATGCATTTGAGAATCATTTGATTCAATTAGCTTTGTTAAATGCATTAGACTTTAATTTGATTCAAAAAGCTTTGTTTGAATGTGTTTTACTTTTATTTGATTCAATTAGTTTGAATGTGTTTGACTTTCATTTGATTCAAAAAGCTTTGTTTTAATGTGTATGACTTTCATTTGATTCAATTAGGTTTGTTGAATACATTAGACTTTCATTGGATTCAATTAGCTTTGTTTGAATATGTTTCACTTTCAATTGATTCAATTAGTTTTGTAGAATGCATTTGACATTTATTTTATTCAAAAACCTTTGTTTGAATGGGTTTGAATTTAATATGATTTAATTAGCTTTGATTGAATGTGTTTGACTTAAATTTGATTCATAAGTCTTGTTTGAATGTGTTTGACTTTCATTTGATTCAATTAGCTTTGTTGAATGCATTAGACTTTAATTTGATTTAAAAAGCTTTATTTGAATGTGTTTGACTTTCATTGGATTCAATTAGCTTTGTTTGAATGTGTTTGAATTTCATTTGATTCAAAAAGCTTTGTTTGAATGTGTTTAACTTTCAATGGATTCAATTAGCTTTCTTTGAATGTGTTTAACTTTCATTTGATTCAATTAGCTTTGTTTGAATGTGTTTGACTTTCATTTGATCCAATTAGCTTTGTTTGAATGTGTTTCACTTTTAATTGATTTAATTAGCTTTGTAGAATGCATTTGACCTTAATTTTATTCAAAAAGCGTTGTTTGGATGGTTTGACTTTAATTTGATTTAATTAGCTCTGTTTGATTATGTTTGACTTAAATTTGATTCATAAGTCTTGTTTGAATGTGTTTGACTTTAATTTGATTCAATTACCTTTGTTAAATGAATTAGACTTTAATTTGATTTAAAAAGCTTTATTTGAATGTGTTTGACTTTCATATGATTCAATTAGCTTTGTTTGAATGTGTTTGACTTTCATTTGATTCAATTAGCTTTGTAGAATGCATTTGACAATCATTTGATTCAATTAGCTTTGTTAAATGCATTAGACTTTAATTTGATTCAAAAAGCTTTGTTTGAATGTGTTTTATTTTCATTTGATTCAATAATCTTTGTTTGATTGTGTTTGACTTTCATTTGATTCAATTAGCTTTGTTGAATGCATTAGACTTTAATTTGATTTAAAAAGCTTTATTTGAATGTGTTTGATTTTCATTTGATTCAATTAGCTTTGTTTGAATCTGTTTGACTTTCATTTGATTCAATTAGGTTTGTTGAATACATTAGACTTTCATTGGATTCAATTAGCTTTGTTTGAATGTGTTTAACTTTCATTTGATTCAATTAGCTTTGTTGAATGCATTTGACTTTCAATTGATTCAATTAGCTTTGTTGAATGCATTTGACTTTCAATTGATTCAATTAGCTTTGTTGAATGCATTTGATATTAATTTGACTCAAAAACTTGGTTTAAATGTGTTTGTCTTTCATTTAATTCAATTAGGTTTGTTTGAATGTGTTTGACTTTCATTTGATTTAATTAGCTTTGTTTGAATGTGTTTGACTTTCATTTGATTCAATTAGCTTTTGATGTGGATTTAAACCCCTTAACTTAATAAAGAATCTAAAATCACACAAGTAACACAAGCCCTTCGAATTTCCTAAGAAAATCGAACAACTTAAGAATAACGAACCGGATATGACTTTGAAAACGACCACTCCTGGAACGAATTCAACGCCTCTCAAATTACCTAGACCACTCCTGGAACTAAGTACTTTGATGAACAAAACTTAGACTACTCCTAGAACTAAGAATTGAACGTTCTAATTATCAAAACAACTCCTTGAATTGAAAACTAGCAAAACGTTTAAGCAAAAAGCTAAACAATGAATTTTTATTCAACTGAATTTTTGTGTATTTGTTATATCTCTACAAAGCCACGAAAATCCCCTATTTATAGACTAAAAACTAACTAATTCTAAGTCTAATAGAACTAGGACAAGTCCCTAGCCTTTAGCTCCAAGTAAGCTAAATAGAATAGGAAAACTAGTTCTACTTAGTTTAGGAAACTAGTAGTAAGACTAGTTTAACTTAGTCTATAATTCCTAAAACAAATCCTAATCAACTAAGGAAACTTATTAAGCTAAAATAACAGAAATTAAAAGGAATCCTAAGTGCTTAAACCAAGAAAAACCCTTTCAAGTGAAAGGTAAAAACTTGCAAGCAAAACTCTAGAAAAAACTAAGGAAGGAAAATCTTTCTTTTCGTACTGCCGCCGAACCACCACGTCACGCGCCGCCATCATCGACACGCGCCCCACCGCCGTGTAGCTGGACTCAGGCCGGAGCTAGGGAGCCGGCGCGTGGCACCCAGATCGGCGCGTCGCCGCCGCTGCCGTCGTCGGAACCCAACTGGTCCTTTGCTTCTTCCTTGATGACCACGCATGTGACCCAATCTTGACTCTTCCCTCCAAGTTCGAACCCTATTGGACTCAAAATCAATACAATTGGCTCTTCAAAAGAATTTCTCTCCTGATTCACATCATTCTCCCCTTCTTCAAAAGAATTTGTCCTCAAATTCGCATCATCCATGTAAGGAGAACAATTCCATGAAACCATCCAAATTCGACGAATACAAGCCAAAAGAACTATTACCTCAACGCTAGCAATTTTAAGCAATGTAACAACATCACCACGAGCAAGGCAATATTTTAGAAACAACCAATTCTCAATTTGGTCCTTGGTCTTCGAAGTTGACCATAAGAACACTTTAGGCTTCATGATATTTTTCTCATGTATGACTAACAATTTCTTCTCTTTATGCATGCCTAATGAATCCACCACTTCTAAAGAAATCATTAAATTATTATCTTGATTCACGAATGGCTCCTCAATAGTATCAAAAACCTTTTCCGACACCACTATTGGTAGATCTTTATGAATAATCTCATCATGAACAAAGTCACACACAATTGGAACATCAATTGTTTCAATCCCCCTTTCGTCGAGCTTTTTAGCACCTACATGTTCCGCTTTCTTGTCCTTTTGACAATCTTCCTCTATCTCTTTAACTTTAATGCGGCATGGAATAGTAGTTAAAGGCATAAGTTTGAACCTCTTGTTTCCCACCTTGACCGAATATGTGTTGGCCACACCATCATGTTTAACATGTCGATCAAATTGCCATGGTCTTCCTAAAAGAATGTGACAAGCACTCATAGGAATCACATCGCACCATAATTCTTCTTTATAATTGCCAATGGAGAAATTCACCAAAGCTTGTTGTTCTACATGAAAACCCATAGAATTATCTAGCCAACCCAACTTATATGGTTTTTCATGATCTCTTGTAGGAAGTTGGAGTTTAGTAACCATCTCTGTAGACGCTACATTGGTACACGAACCACTATCAATGATCACCCTACAAGTTCTATCATCAACTTTGCATCGAGTATGAAACAAACTATCTTGTTGACCTTGAAAAATAATTTCTTCATGTAAATTCAGTCGCTCCATAAGCATATGTTTGTTACCGAAGCAAAAATCTACGTTATCATCTTCATGTTTTTTCTTCTTTTTATGACCTTGAAGTAACTTTGCGAATTCATCCATAGATTTTCGGATCTCTTCCTCCATAATTATAAGATAAAAACAGGCCTAATAGGACCCTACCCTCACAGGTAATTCCCACCAAAGATCACAGCACAACTTCGAATAAAAACGCACACACAAAAACAAGCAGCAATAAATCGGACCAAACTGACACCGTTGCGGAAAAACAGTCCAGTTTAATAGCAAACGACAACCAAAAATTCTGAAATTTTACAGGAAAAAAGTAGACAAAATTTCACCCAAAATCAAAAAAAGAATCACCTGAAAAGTCCTTGTAACGAAGGAGAACGAGCCTTCTGAAGTTGACAGAAAAACTGGTTATCCGAGAACAAGTGCGCCTTGTAAGAACGAGTTGTGGAACGATCAAAATCTCCCCAAATCTGATACCAATTTGATGTGGATTTAAACCCCTTAACTTAATAAAGAATCTAAAATCACACAAGTAACACAAGCCCTTCGAATTTCCTAAGAAAATCGAACAACTTAAGAATAACGAACCGGATATGACTTTGAAAACGACCACTCCTGGAACGAATTCAACGCCTCTCAAATTACCTAGACCACTCCTGGAACTAAGTACTTTGATGAACAAAACTTAGACTACTCCTAGAACTAAGAATTGAACGTTCTAATTATCAAAACAACTCCTTGAATTGAAAACTAGCAAAACGTTTAAGCAAAAAGCTAAACAATGAATTTTTATTCAACTGAATTTTTGTGTATTTGTTATATCTCTACAAAGCCACGAAAATCCCCTATTTATAGACTAAAAACTAACTAATTCTAAGTCTAATAGAACTAGGACAAGTCCCTAGCCTTTAGCTCCAAGTAAGCTAAATAGAATAGGAAAACTAGTTCTACTTAGTTTAGGAAACTAGTAGTAAGACTAGTTTAACTTAGTCTATAATTCCTAAAACAAATCCTAATCAACTAAGGAAACTTATTAAGCTAAAATAACAGAAATTAAAAGGAATCCTAAGTGCTTAAACCAAGAAAAACCCTTTCAAGTGAAAGGTAAAAACTTGCAAGCAAAACTCTAGAAAAAACTAAGGAAGGAAAATCTTTCTTTCGTACTGCCGCCGAACCACCACGTCACGCGCCGCCATCATCGACACGCGCCCCACCGCCGTGTAGCTGGACTCAGGCCGGAGCTAGGGAGCCGGCGCGTGGCACCCATATCGGCGCGTCGCCGCCGCTGCCGTCGTCGGAACCCAACTGGTCCTTTGCTTCTTCCTTGATAACCACGCATGTGACCCAATTGACTCTTCCCTCCAAGTTCGAACCCTATTGGACTCAAAATCAATACAATTGGCTCTCTCAAAAGAATTTCTCTCCTGATTCACATCAG